>PVIH01005511.1:0-123095 GCA_004025045.1 Sigmodon hispidus
AAAAAAAAATTCAGAGGGAAAGATGAACACAAAGAAAATATAGGTGTAGCAATCTTATTTGTATTTCTTCCCTTGATAAGCCATGCCTATCATTCTTATCCTCTGTATAGTTATTGTTAACTCTTCCACATTTTAAATTCTTTTTACTGTGTTTTTTTTTTTGATAAATACAAAATAAAGAAGAGGAAAAAAAAAAAAGAAAGAAACATGGACTCTTGCTCTACAAATCCACAGAACAGCTGAGGCCAGGTAGTGTATAGCAGGGTCAGAGTGCTGGCAAAGAGGTTCTTAGAGGCCATTGAATGAAGCTAAAACAGCAGCTGAGATTCCAGGTTATTGAACATACCAAAACCATGGGATGTCTACCTAAGCTTTGTGTACTGATTTTGGCAAATATGAAGGAATGGGGCGTCCAAAGCCTACATAATTGCTTCACCAGTACCACTTGTCAAAAATAAAGCTGCCAGGCTTGGTGTTTGCTCTGATAGTTTTCAGTCTTGTTTTGGTTTGATTTATATTTTTTATACCTTTGTTTTCACCCCTTGGAATGGAGATGTTCATTATGTCCCATTGTATGTTTGAAGTACATCACCTGGGATTGATTTTAGTTTTTTGGGTTTGTATTTACAGCTAAAAGACTGCCTTGAGTATCATCACATCTGTCATAGACATTTAGATACAGGAAACTTTTGAATGTCATAAAATGCATCATTTTTCTTAAGATAGCCAGTAAATTATGGAAGCAAGGTATGGGATATTTCTGGTTAAATAATTTTTTTGGATTATTAGACTGACAGGTGAAGTTTCAATGATTAATATTTACTGTCAACAGGAAATAGAGTCCCTAGAAGCCATTTCTCTGGGCATACCTTCAAAATTATCTATATAAGGACAGTCTGTAGACACATCTTGGAGATGTCATCTTGGTTAGTTTAGTGGAGGTGAGAAGGCCTACTCTATATATGGCAGAACCATTTCCTGAACAGGAATCCTAAACAACACAAAAGGGAGCATGGACATTCATCAGCACCTTCTTCTTAAATGGGGATGAAATGTGTCAGCAGCCTGACACCCCTGCGTTCTAGACGTCTTGGCCACAGTGGGCCAGGGTAGTGGGCAGTATGCAGCAGCTTGGAGCCAAAACAAACCCTTATACCTTAAGTTTCTAAAGTCATGATATTTAGTCACAACAACAAGGAAATTATATCATCTATAAAATCTTTAAGGCTTTCTTAAATTTGGCTCAGCAAATTCTAACTTTTAGAAAATAATTATAGATTAATTCTTGTCAGAATAACATTACACTATTTTAAATTCAAATTTAAAGTATTCTTTAGAAAATTACTTTTTTCAGATCTTTATATGAATGCTAATTTCTAAGTTTGAGAATCACTGTTTTTTCTCAAGGGGACCGAATATTGAGTCAGGTGGTGACATTGGATTATACATGCTTGTTATATAATTGTTCAGATTGGTGTTCACTCAGCATATTTTTTTTCTTTTTCCTCCAATTAATAAAACTGACAAGGTATATAGAGTTAGTTCAAAATTGCCACTGTTGATTCGCTCCCCATCACCTTGCTAGTTGGAAGCTGGAAAGGAAAGGATGCTGAAGTACAAAGGTTTTATGTATTTTTCCATTGGAGACAACTAGCAAATGAAAACTCAAGGTCACAGTTTAATCCGGCTCTTAAGTAGTGTTCTGCGTGGCTCCTGAGGATACACTTCAGTCTCAGCATCCTGCTTGAATTCCTTGCTCTTTAGAATAACATGCTGTGTGTGTAAGAAACACTATAATGAATCACAGGAGATTTAGCCTCATATCTTGAGTTTGAGGAGAGAGTTGAGGAACAGTTTCTTTCAAATTCATAATTTTGAATAATATTGAAATGGTCAATTATTTTCCAAAGCTGAGGGACAAGAGGAAAAAATTTAGCCATAATAAATTAGTACTTTAGTAACTAACCAAGGCTGGGACTCCAGTGTCTATAAATAGTGAATGTATCTTTCAAATGATCAACTTTATAGGAAAAAATTCCCTGAACACAACAGCCCAGGGCTTTCTCCTTGACCTTCACTTAGGTATTCTCCATCTAAGTGATATATTAAACAAAAATATGTAAGGTGGAGGTTGAGCAAAATCAGAACTGATGATCGTTATGCTCTTTGTCTTGTGGCTATAAAATATACTTACTTTTCTTTTAAGAATAATCAGCCTGACTTGCTACAAAGATGCAAACATTTTAGCCTCCATCTGCTCAGTATTTAAACACAATGCGACAGTACCCTTATGATTCCATTGTGTATACATTCTAGTATCACTTCTTACTCTCTTGACCTTTTCTGTTTTATGCAATGTGTTTTAAATGGGCTATGCTGCTTGCATATATATTCTAATGTAATTGCTTTGTCTGCTAATATTTCTTTTCAGCTTCAGGGTCATAGGTCTTCATTTTGATCCCTTCATCCCTCATTTCTTCCAAAGAACTCAGAACTCTCCTGAGTATCTAGTGATCAGCCGTACATTCATTTGCCACAAACAGACCCCTGATTTTGAATGCTCACATTTTTTTCATTGGCATATACAATTCTTGGAGTGACATGCAAATCAGCCACCAGGTCTGTTGGGAAATCACTTTGCATTCCTGCAAACAAAATTAGATATTCCTCATTGCATTCTTCCTCGGTAATGTTTTACCTCTCTCCATTATATCACATAAACTCCATGAAGGTAGAACATTTTATTTTCTCAACTCAGACAAATGTCTGAAATATTGTCAATGCTTAATAAAAGTTTAACTCAAGTTAATGAAGGAGCTGCAGGGAATCTTTCAACATTCTTATGGGCACTAAAATGGTTTAAAATATACTTCATTTTGTCCATATATAAACTATTGTATGTAACATCCTTTTTTCTTTCATATCAGGAAGATATGTATGACAGAATTATAAAGATAAATAATTACTCCAAAATCAATATTCATGTAAATTAATTATTTTGATAATGGTGAAAATTAATATTTCTCTTATTTTAGGGAAAGATTAGGATGGGTGAGGATGCTGACTTATCTGGTTTAATTTGTTTTCTACATATGTCTGTTTTTCTCCAGTTTTCTACATAAGGATCCAATGCAGAGCCTCACACCACTAGGAATGTCTTTAAGAGTTCTACTGAAGGGATCTGGTATATTTGAAGAATACACAAAATAATAGATTTTTACCCAGGGACTAAAAGACCACATCAATGTCATTATTAATTCTACTACTACAGGCATAAAGCAACCAATACATTGTACAGTTCACTGGTGGAGCTGTGACACATCTCTTAAATTGTGTATATTAAAACAGAATTTAAAATGGAGACAATTCAATAAAAATTGAAAGTATGTGGTACACCAGGATTCTTTTTGTTTGTTTGTTTCTGCTTTTTTCTTTCATTATTATGAACAAAGTCATATTTTTTTATCCCCTTGTTCAGATTCCCTTCCCCCCTACCCCTCCCAGTCACTCTGTCTTCTCCCCATCTCTTTATCTCCTTGCCAGAAAGGGCAGGAGGTCCCAAGGTCCCAAGATGGTACATCTACACAATGGACTACTACTCAGCAGTAAGAAAAAATGATATCCTAAAATTTCCAGGTATATGGATGGATTTGGAGAATATTCCCTTGAGTGAGGTATCACAAACCCAGAAAGATAAGCAAGGGATGGATTCACTCATTAGTGGACTTTAAACAAAAATCAAAGCATGTCCAAGCTTCAAACCACAACCAGTGAACAGATTCGGATCTGAAACATCTTGGACGGGCACCTTGGAGCCTATTCCTTCTAGAGGAACACCTGACTCAGCCTTGATGTTGGGGTCAGGAAAGCAGATCTGCCTGGAGTGGATGCTGAACTACACCAGAATTCTTATATAGGGCAAAGACTGGATCAAAACATAGAAATATGTTACTATAACTAATTTGAAAACACTTTTTAAAGAGAGAAAGAAAATCTGAAATGATTAGTGCATAAAGATTTTGCTTGAATCTGAAGTGGTTCACTTGACACAGCACTTAGGTTAATCCCCAGAATTTCAAAAAAGAGCTCTAGAGGACCAAGCTGCGGATTCCATAAAAGGACTCTCTCAGTCTGGAGCATCTAGAGATTTAAAGTACTTAGATTGAAACAAAAAATAAAACAACAAATAAATAAACATATATATATATATTCATATATATTAAAGTCACTTTCCATTAAAATGTTTTAGTTTATTTATTTTAGGAATAAAATTTTATAAAATTATAAAATTTAATTAACTTAATAAGTAGATATGATTTTACTGCAAGTGTGCTGCAAGTATGTTTGTGCAACCAAGGAAGTCAGGGAAGGGCATTAGATTTCCTGGATCTGGAATTACTAATGATTGTGAACCATCATGTGTGTGCTGGGATTGAACTCTGAGCATCTGCCTTCATTTAGCTGAGCTATCTCTACAGCTCTGTCTTTTACTTTAGACCATTTAATATAATTACAATATTGGTGTACCTTTTTATTTCAAATTACTACTTTTTATTTAAATAATTAGTATTCAAGACTGGTATGCTCAGAGAGAGTTTATAAATTTAGTATAGCATCAATATTAATACAAGATGTAAATTTATCAAAAGGAACCTCTCTAGATGAACAATAAAAATGTTTAATTATCCTTTAGAATTATGAGGTATAGTATAAGGTAATTAGCCACCTGCCCCCAGCACTGAGCCATTTGACTAGCCATTTGTCCCCAAAACCCAACCTTTCTTGTTTATTGGTGTAATTTAAATGCCAGGTATACAATATGTTTGAAAAATAAAAGATGCAAAGCCTAAAAATCTAAGATGACTCACAGGCCCAAGATGGTAGGAAAACAGCCAAACTGATCCCTGAACCTTGTACTATGCTTTCTCAGGGATACATTTTTAGATGAATACATTTTTAGAAGTCAGATATAGGCATTACCAATGAGAATTCCTAGAAAGAATCTGTGTCTTCAAAGACTGGTTGATATATTAAAACTGCATTTATGTGGAGAGTTTGGGTTGCTCCAAGTCCACAGGCTGGCTTTGGTCCCATAAATAGCTATCCCTTGGACATCTCATTTTTAGCACTGACATCTTATGATTAGCAGATGAAAACATTTTGGGAGCTTTTAACTTAGCTTTGGCTTGCCCAAATTCTAATAATGTCATCATATGGCATCTGAAGCCTACAGGAGAGAGTATTCCATCTTGCTGCAATTGTTTCTCTATTGTTTCTATCAGTGTACTTGAAAAGTATCATTATTTGTGTTGTCTTTGTTTTGTTTCTGCAAAAATTTAATGAAACTGCTTCATTATGGGAACATAGAATTTGAGAAGACAAAGATCTATATTTCCTTGCCATGGTAGCTCAAATTTAGCTCTAGAATAAACTGCCTTTTTTCTGTTTAAGGTGAGAGTTTCCTACATCAACAACATAAAAGCATATTTAAATTAAACAGTATTTATAGAACTATGACTCTAAAATAAGTGTGCAAACTTTTATACATAAATGAATATGCAATGTTTCTAAGTATATCCATGCACAATATGATGATCTACTAGCAAGTTGTCAGTAGTATATAATCCTAATTTCATCTATCTATATTTTACAGTATAAACAATATTACCTTCTTTTGGAGACTATATATTGTATTAATATAGGTCTTTTGGGCCAATTGAAATTTATAAAAATAATTATTTATTAAAAAATAAACTAATTTTTCTAGGGATTGTGTACATGTGCATTATTGTGCATAATCTATAGTAGAGGCCAGAAATCATTGTTGAATGTCTTCTTTAATTATTTTCCACTTTATGTTTCTGTTTTGGTTTCTTTTTTTCAATCATCAAGATCATTGATTATGTTAGACAACTTAGCCAGGAAGCCTTATGAATTCTGCAATTTCTCTCTTTCCAGGGCTGGAACTACAGGTATACATCATTGTACCCTGACATTTAACAAGCTGCTGGGACTTCTGCAGCAGCAAACATTGTAGGCTGAGCCATTTTCCAGAACCTTTCTAAGTATTATTCTTTTGTTTCTGGGTCTTACGTTCTGGAAATCAACTAAGACCAAATGACATAGCCTATTATCTAAACTGATTGCTAAATTAACCTCTAAAAAGAAATACTTGAACCTGAGATAGACTTTAGGCAATCTAACCACTTTACCATAACTAAGCACAAACTATAGAAAATCTTAATCAGTCATAAGTGGTCTGGCCAGACAATCCCAGATCTTTATGTCAGATTCTATTTCTTTCTCCATAATAGGCTTTTTGCTTGTTTGATTGTGTCTCTGTTTTCTTGCTTTGTTGATTAATTAATTAGAGACATCTGGAAACAAAAAAAAATTTCTCTCTAGACCAGGCTGGCCACCAAATATACCAGCAGGCCTACCTACCCTGCCCCTGTTCTGTGATATGTCCAGGTTAATTGGACTAGAACCTGTAAGCTTTTGAATGCTTCATGTCATTGGAGCACACAATAATGACTTTCAACCTCCTCCCATGGTAGAAAGCACTATACCTGTAAAATTGGTCTACTCTAATATTCGACATATATTACATTCCATATTTTTATTTTCAATAGTTAAAATGGTAGTAGAAGAAGATGGATTGATAGAAGAGTGAAGATAAAACAGCTCAGAAGTCTTCACCAGATCATTGGTTTCATCCCTTCCTCTCTCATGCCTCACTCTGTGCTACCCAGCCTCTCATCCTAGTAGATTTTATCTAAATCTTAACAGTCTTAAGTTAAGGTTATAATTGCTAAGAATCTTAAGTTAGGTCCAGCCCGGTCTTACAGTAGCCATAGACCTATTTCTAATAGTACTCATCACCCTATCTCTAACCTTAGCATTTATCATAACTATAATATCAGCCCTTACCCTAACTCTACCCCAGTCCTAACCCTATCTCCGGCCTTAATCCTAACCTTAGCCCTAAACTGCTCTGATCTATATATAACACTTGTCCTAAAACTAAACCTAGTGTATATAAATATAAAAGAATAGCTGATAAAATAACTAATAAAGATAATTTTTTTCTGTTCTGAAGTACCAGAAGAAAATATTTGGGCTCCAATGATTTTTTTTAATTTTATTAATAAGAGGTTAAACATTTACTAAATTTTCAATAATGAATCATTATAGAAAATAAAAGCTACCATTTACTATGTTCCACACTGAAAGAGTTTCTTGGTTATAAATCTATCTGAAATGTTTTAAATACACTTATTCTAAGACTTAAGTTCCACAATTAATAAACAAAAGATAAAATACAGCTAACCATTTTAAATGTTCTGCTCAGTCTGCATAGTCAATGCATCTGAATTCTTGATAAGAGACTGAAAAATAAAGGAGCACAGGTTACCAAGGCTGAATCCCGGCTTTGTTGAGTAAGAATGGGGTACAATTAACAATTAATGCTATTATTTAGAGTAAATAAATATACATATAAGAAAACATATTTATGTATTTCTGAATAGATACATTATTTACATGTATAGTAGGCCCAAAGCTACCTAGATATAGGATCAGAAAAAAGTAAGAACTTGCAAAAAGACTTTTGTGGCATTTCTATGCATACACTGTGCTTGGGAGGTAATTATTTCTTGTTAGAAAATTTTATTTCTTAAGGATTTCAGCTTCCCAGATATTTAATCTCCTTAGGTTTAAAAAGACCCTAACTGTTGAATGAAATTAAATTATGTAGATTACATAGTTATTTTTTTTAGTGACATAGAAATCGTATGGATTTTTCTCAATGATTTATAGAATGTTGATATTATTTTAATGGAATAAAAGCAGATAGTGGAGAATGCCATGCCCACTTGGATCCACATGCATTACCTCCTTGTGCATTGAATGTAATCTAACTAGGGCTAGAATTGCAAACAATCCCTCTTTCAAATGCCCAGTTAAAACATGGATTACACCTGATTACCCTAAGAAGTTCAAACGTAAAATTGCATTTTTATATATGCTATGCTCTAATCTTTGTTAGTTTCTTTTGGCACTTCCTATGCCCAAATATAGATCTCAAACTTTAATACTTGCTTTTTATTGTTCATACACTTCAGATAGAGAAATATCACTACTGTGCTGAAATACTTTAGAGGAAGAGATGAAATTTTGAAAATATAATGTGGTTATTTTACCAGTGCTTATTGTTAAATATCTGACAAACAAATTCCTGTATATAACTATGCCCATAAAATAATCCATTTTCCATCAATTGGAACCAAATTATGGAGATTAAAATATCTGAGTTACAGAAAATCATTAATAATAGATATTTTTCATTATTTTGACTAGAAAGAAATTGATTTCGCCAGGAAACATTCAGAAAACAATTCACTAAACACAAAAGCATTCTCAAGACCAGAACATAATGTTCAAATCTTTAAGCATTACTTATTATTAATTTTCATAAAGACTACAAATATCTCACCAAATGTACTTTGAATCATTTATAAGAAGAAAGAGCCAAATTCATTTTTGAGTCATGGCTGAAGCTTTGTGTGTAATTATTTAAATTAGAAGACATGCTCTGAAAGAAACAAGGAAATTTTTTTTAACAAAATCTGTTAGATGAAGAAATTCAGAAGGAAGTGCTGAAAACAGCAACATAAAGTGTACTTAATCACTTATTTTTTAATTTTGTGTCTATATCAGAAAGGTCACTAGTTGCTTGATAGGAATAGTGCTTGGAAATCTTTCAGAAACCATGTTTTCATCAATAATGAGCAAGGGGGAAGCACTCTGAATATGAGAAACTTAATTCATACAGAGCCGTTGTGTTGACAAGCATCCACTTTTGTCTCTTTGAGACACACCACATACATTGTACAAATGTAACATAATGTTCTCAGATATGTTTTGCCCATGTCTTGGATTATAACCCTTTACACAAAATTCTAAATTCATCTTCTCACTGAATATTGTTAGCCACTCAGTCTAGAATGCTATATCTTTTACTCTTGATCCAACTATTCTATATAATATGTTACAGAGAGACAATTGAAAGAATCATTTTCTGACAGACACAGCAAATACAAACTTACCTTTATTGTTTATTGTATCTAAGTTCCACCCATCTAAAAGGCACTCCCTAAGTGTGAACATTCTAAGAAATGTAGATAGTAAGTTTTTCTGATAAAATCAGAAATTTAATGGCTAGTGTCTTTTCTGCTTCTTCATTTTTATTGTATTATATTTCTCTTCATGTGCGTGTTTACATGTATATACATGCGGATCCTTACATATGCTATCAAACTTTCTGGAACTTGAGTTACCAGCAGCTGTGCTGGGAACAGCACTCACATCCCCTCCATGAGTAGCAAGCACTCCTAGGCACTAATTCTTCTTTCCAACACTGTCTCTACAGTTTTCTGAAACCTCCTTTATTCCATGGATCTCACTAACCCTAATATGAGGACCATATTTTGATGTATGTCTTGACTTCAATGATCAGCTATGAAGATGTTTGATCCTGCTGAATCTCTTCTGGGCGCACCTTGCAATCTCTCTAATTAGAAAGCAAACTCTGCCCCAGCACAATCACTACCATCTGTTTCCAAAGCTTTATCCATGTTTTCAAGATTATTTCATTTTTGTACCTTCCCTTTCTGTCCTTCCCAAGGGCTCTAATACTTTTCTTTTACTGACCCTGGAATGGATATATAGGAGCAAAAGAAATGATGCCTTCTTCTACCTGTCACTGGCATCAGTGCTTTGCTTCCCACCAGATGATGGATAGTCATGTTCTGAAAACTGGAGGAAGGGGCTGGAGCTAAACTACAAATACAGAAAACGTGATACGTGGAACAAGTCCCCATAGGTACAGGCATCCACAGCCTGCCCTGAACCTGGCTGGTACTCTTTCAGCTGGAATGACGGGAATTAAGAATAGGGGCAGGTATGGAAGGTTCCTTATTCCAAACAGGGCTGGCCTGATGCCCCTTAACTGCATAGGTCCTAAGGTTTCTTAGTTTCATGGTTCATTCCCTGTAACCCATCTATAGTTTTTAGAATGTCCCAGTACCACTTATATATTATGTTCTCTTGATTTCATTTTTTTCTCCTATATCATCATAGAAATTTTAACCTGATATTGAAAACCATATTAAAACTGCAAGAAAGTTAATATTATACCAGAACAGAACTGGTATTAAAGAAAATACTGCCCTATGAATACATTGATTTGAATACAAAATTACAGGAGCATTCCTGTTAATATTTTGTTTAAGACAAAGTTTGAATAAACAGGTTTGTGAGCTGTCAATCTACTATGATAATGGCTGCTCATTCTCCTTTACTCTAAAGAACAATTTTATGTGAAATAGATTTTTTGTTTATTTTGCTTTGTTTTAAATCCCAGCTTCCAAATCTGGGTGTGTTTCTTTAATACGTTTTCAGGAAATTGATAATTTTACCTTTGAACTTCATACTCACAGACTGGAAATAACAACCTCTCTCTCTCTCTCTCTCTCTCTCTCTCTCTCTCTCTCTCTCTCTCTCTCTCTCTCTCTCTCTCAGCTCTCCCTACAGTTGAAAGAAAAAGTGGATTGGACTTCTCTTTAAATTTTTTATGACTATAGAAAGTTAAACACTTTAGTTACATTGTTCCACTGCAGACTCACCCTGGCAATGCGTGCCTTCGTCAAAGCCATTTGGGCAGTCCAACACTCCATTACACAGTTGTGACAAATGGACACAGGTGCTGGCTCCATGACAAGCAATGTGATTCAAGGGGCACTTGGTCTCCACCTCCTCAGGACCTATAGGTGAAAGAGAAAAAGGTATATGTTTTAGCTTTTTTTTTTTTTTTTTTTTTTTTTTGCAATGCAGAAATGAATAGCTTTAATTAGAAAACGAAACTGCAAACAATAGTACCAGAGCTCAGCTTTGACTTCACAAATATCAAGATTACCTATGTGAACTGAAATTCATTTTAAAAGGTACATGAAATTTTATACATTTTTTTGAAATAATTCATTAAAATACAAACATGATTCTTAGCCACTAAAATGGGATGGATTGCAAGATCCAAGGACTGGTTTTCTTAATCTCTTAGTCCTGGATAAATTTAGTGAGGATGTCAAACTTCTTCAGTTTTAACTTCTTTAATTGTGAAAGGTGGTTAATGATATTTCCCCAAAATAATTCATTATAAATTTAATTTCAGTACCAAATGAAGGCTGTTATAATAGGTAAGTAAATAATGTTATAAAAATGAAAGTCACCCAATATAAAATATATCTTTTTTTGTGTTGTAAACTCCAAATGGATGAAAGCTAACAATGTCATATTATATTTTCAACACATAGATGAGACAATGTACTAATGAAGAAAAACTAGGATTATGGGAAATTAGGAAAAGTTCAGAAGAGGGTGGTTTTACAGTATACAAAAACTAAAAGAAAAACTACATTACACAAATAAATAGACACCAATACTGACTGCTGCCAGTAAAATGTAATTTTAAATCCCTATCAAGTAAGTATACATTATATGTGTAAGTAATTCATTTGATTAAAAAACCCTCCAAAATTTCACATTTTGGATTATATTAAAAATTATTTAAATGGCTTATCCTTATGCCCATAGATTAATTCATTTCTCAACACACATAAGAGATTTTTTTCCCAGTAAACGATTATTAACACAGAGACTCACATTTAGCAAGGTGCAAAAAATAAGACTATGAAAAGTTCAGTTTTAAGTGGGGCATCTATCTCAGGTTTCTTTCTCACAAGGCTTAGGAGTCATTGTTGAAGAGGAAGAAGAAAGAGTGTAAAATATAAAGATAGTGAATGATTAAGAGAAAACAGAGGCTGCCAGACACAAAAGAGCACCAAATGCACATGTGAACTGACAGTATTATGGCATACACAAGACCTGTGCAAACTCATACAAAAGCTAATCCTAGCACAGAGGGTGCTTTTGGGCATAATGTTCCATATCTATCCATGGAACTACTGGCAAGTAATAGCTACTAAGAGAAGCAGAGCTAGTTCTATTTAAACATATGACTCTAGTAGGTGAAATATTCCCCAGTGGAAGAGCACTTATTCAAAATATAGAGGTAAGAAAAATTGGACTTAGACATCTGGAGATCCCATAGCAGCAGTACCCTTATCCAGAGCTGACTAGGCAGTAAGTGCACACCTCAATGCCTAGGGCAAGTGGAGGCATTGTCCAAAGCCAGGGACACTGCCCCTCACTCCCCACCCACGCCCAGTTCTGTCCTAAACCAAAGAAAGTTGGAAGAACCTACCAAGAGCAATCCACAACAACACACAATAAGAGGGACATCCCATGAAAAACCCCACTCAAACACAAAGTGCATCATCATACACGAACATCTGGAGATTCTTCAGCAGCTCCCTGGTCCAGAGCTGACTAGAAGCTGACTAAGAGTCTACTAAGAGCCAACTAAGAGGCACCCTTACAACAGCTGGAGATGCACAGCCTCTGGACCCACAACTGACTAAGAACCAACTAAGAGCTCACTAAGAGTGAACTGAGAAAGCAATGGGCAGATGCCAGTGCAAGAATACTTACAACAACATAAAGAACACCAAGGCACCACCAGAAGAAGCTTGTGGTTCTACAAAACCAAGACCTGAACATAGCAGTAAAGAGGAAATAGGAAACTTCCTTAAAAACAACTTTATTAAGATTATAGAAGCCTTAAGAGAGAAAATAAAAAAAAACTTCCCTAAAGAAATAGAAGAAAATAAAAACATAAAATTGAAAGAAATTAAAGAAAAAGAAAACCAACAGATGAAAGAAACATTCAAGGGATTAAAAATTGAAATAGAAGCAATAAAAAGGTGTTAAACAAGGCAAAGCATGAAATAGAAGACCTGAAGAAATCAACCTGAAATACAGATGCTAACATAACTAACAAAATGCAAGAGATGAAAGAGAGAATCTCTGGAGTGAAAGATGCAATAGTGGAAATAAATACATCAGTCAAAGAAAACACTAACACCAAAAGAGTCATAACACAAAATGTCCAGGAAATTTGGGATGCCATAAAAACACCAAGCCTCAACATAATTGAAATATAAAAAGGCAAAGAATACTAGCTCAAAGGCACAGATAATATATTCAATAAAATCATAGAAGAAAACTTTTCCAACCTAAAGAAGGAAAGGCCTATAAAGATACAAGAAGCTTACAGGACACCTTATAGATTTGACCCCCCCCCCCAAAATCTGCTCACTACATAATAATCAAGCCACAAAACATACAGAACAAAGAAAAATATTAAGTGCTGCAAAGGAAAAAGGCCAAATTACCTATAAAGACAGACCCATTAGAATAACACCAGGCGATTTAATGGAAATCATGAAAGCAAGAAGGTCCTGGTCAGAAGTTATATAGACACTAAGAGATCATGCCTGCCTACCTAGACTACTATACTCAGCAAAACTATCAATCACCATAGATGGAGTAAAAAAGATATTTCATGACAAAACCAGATTGAAATAATAACTATCCACAAATCTGACCCTACAGAAAGCACTAGAAGGAAAACTCCAGACTAAGGGAAGCAGATATTCCCATGGAAGCACAAGCAATTAATAATCTCACAGAAGAAAAGCCTAGAGAAGGAAAATGTACACATGGTATCACCAAAAATAATAGGAAATAACAATCAGTGGTCATTAATATCTCTTAATATCAATGGACTCAATTCACTTATTAACAGATACACCCAAACCCAATGGATATACAAACAGAAGCCATCATTCTAGTGCATATAAGAAGCACACCTTAAATTCCAAGACAGACATAGGGTCAGAGTAGGATTGGGAAAAGATTTTCCAATCAAATAAGCCCAAAAAACAAGCTAGTATAGCCATCCTAATATCTTACAAAATAGACTTCAGACTAAAATAAATTAAAAGATACCAGGAAGGACATTACATATTTATCTCAGGAAAAACCCACCAAGACAAAATATCAACCCTGAATATTTATGCCCCCAACAACAAGGGCACCTAAATATGTAAAAGAAACACTACTAAAGCTTAAGCCTCAGGTCAAATGCCACACACTAATAGTGGGAGACTTTAATATAAAACATTCACACTTGCATAGGTCAACGAGACAGAGACTCAACAGAGAAATAAGAGGCCTAAAAATGTTATGAGCCAAATATGCTATATGTATATATAAACATACATACAAACGCTTCCATTTGAACAAAGAGGAATATACATATTTCTCAGCACCTCATGGAACTTTCTTTAAAATTGATCACATACTCAGTCATAAAGCAAATATCAATAAATATAAAAAAAGAAGAAATTCTTCTGTCATATCAAATAACCATGGTCTAAAGTTAGAGCTCAACAACATCAAAAATCTCAGAAGTCTACCAATTCATGGAAGCTAAAAATCATTCAACTGTACCACCTCTGGGTCAAAAATGAAGTTAAGAAAAATATCAAAGACTTTCTAAGATTGAATGAAAATGTATCCACAACATTCCCAAACTCATGGGACACAATGAAAGCAGAGTTAAGAGGAAAATTCATAGCACTAGATGTCTATATGAAAGACCTAGAAAAATCTCACACAAGATACATAACAGCACAATGAAGGCATTAGAACAATTAGAAAAAAACTCACATAGAAGGTATAGATCGCAGGAAATAATCAAACTTAGGGCTGAAATCAGTACAATAGAAACAAAAAGAACAATACAAAGAATCAATAAATCAAAGAGTTGGTTCTTTGAAAAAGTCAACAAGATATATCAACCATTATTCAAAGTTACCAAAAAGCAGAGAATATTTAAATTAATAGAATCAGAAAAGGAAAGGGGGACATAATAAAAGATATCCAGCAAATCTAAAAAATTATCAGGTTATACTTTGAAAATCTATAGTTCACTAAATTGAAAAACCTAAAAGAAATGAACAGCTTTCTGGATAAGTACCACTTACCAAAATTAAATCTGGATCAGACAAATGACCTACACAGACCTATAACTCCAATTGAAGCTGCTATTAGAAGTCTCCAAAATATAACTAATTAACTAACTAACTAACTAACTTAATAAATAAATAAATTAATTAATTAATAAATTAATTAATTAATTAAAAGCCCAGGTCCAGATGGTTTAGTGCAGAATTCCCCAGATATTCAAAGAAGAACTACTACCAATACTCCTCCAACTGTTCCATAAAGTAGAAACTGAAGGAGATTTGTCAAATTCCTTTTTATGAGGCCACAATCACTCTAATACCTAAGCCACTCAAATATGCAGCAAAGAAAGAGAATTATAAACCAATTTCCCTCATGAAGTTTGATGCAAAAATACTTCACAAAATTCTGACAAACATAATCCAACAACATGTCAAAAAAGTCATCCACCAAGATCAAATAGGCTTCATTCCAGTAATGTAGGTTTGGTCAACATATGAAAAACAGAGAATGTCAGCCATCATATAAACAAACTGAAAGAAAAAACACACAATCATCTCCTTAGATGCCAAAAAAGTCTTTGATAAAATCCAACACTGCTTTATGATAAAAGTCCTAGAGAAATCAGGAATTTATGGAAAATACCTAAATACAATAAAGGAAATATACAGCAAGCTGACAGCCAACATAAAACTAAATGGAGAAAAACTCAAAGCAATCCCACTAAAAACAGAAAGAAGACAAGGCTATCTTCTCTCTTCTTATCTATTCAATATAGTTCTTGAAATTTTAGCTAAAGCAATAAGAGAACAAAAGGAGATAAAAATTGGAACAGAAGAAGTCAAACTATCACTATTTGCAAATGACATGATTGTATACATAAGTGACCCCCAAAATTCTATCAGGAAACTCCTGTAGCTAATGAACACTTTCAGAAGGGTACAAGATTAACTAAAAAATAAATAGCTGTCCTATATACTAAGAATAAGAGGACTAAAAAGGAAGTAAGAGAAACATTATACTTCATAGTAGCTAAAAACAGCATTAAATATCTCTGTATAACTCTAACCAAAGAAGTAGCAGATCTGTTTGACAAAAACTTTAAATCACTGAAGAAAGAAATTAAAGAGGATATCAGGAAATGTAAAGATTTCTCATGGTCCTGAATAGTAAAACTATTTTGTACTAATAGTACTAATAGTAAAACTATTAGTATATTTTACTATGTTGATCATAGTAAAACTGGCAATATTACCAAAAGCAATCTACTGGTTCAAAGCAATCCCCATCAAAATTCCAATACATTTTTTTTTTACAGAACTTCAAAGGATGATAATCAACTTTACATGGAATAACAGGAAAGGCAGAGTTGCAAAAACAATCCTGTTCAACAAAAGAACTGCAGATGGCATGACCATCCCTGACTTCATCCTATATTATAGAGCTACAGTGACAAAAACAGTTCAGTACGAGCATAAAAACAGACGTGTGGATCAATGAAATCCAACAAAAAACCTCAACCTTAGGCCACACACCAATGAACACCTGATTTTTGAAAAAGAGGTAAAAAATATTCAATTGAAAAAAGATAGTATTTTTACCAAAGGGTGTTGGTATAACTGCATGGTAGTATGTATAAGAGTGCAAGTAGATCCAAATCTTTCACCTTGCACAAAACTAATATCCAAGTGGATCAAAGACCTCAACATAAACCCAGCTACACTGAACTTGATAGAAAACAAAGTAGAAAACATCCTCCAATTGCATTGGTACAGGTGACCACTTTCAAAATATAACTCCAGTAGCACAGATACTACGAACAACAACCAATAAATGGGACCTCCTAAAACTGTGAAGCTTCTGCAAGGCAAAGGACACAGTCAATAAGACAAAACTACACCCTACAGAATGGGAAAAGAGCTTCACCAACCCTACAACTAACAGAGGACCGATCTCTAAAATTTATAGAGAACTCAAGAAACTAGAGCCCCAAACTATAAATAATCCAATTAAAAATAGGTTTTAAAATTAAAAAGAATATTCTCAGCAGAAGAATTACAAATGGCTAAATGACACTTTAAAAATTGCTAAACATCTTTAGCCATTAGATAGATGCAATTCAAAATAACTTTGAGATACCACCTTACACCTGTCAGAATGGCTAAGATCAAAAAGCGCAAATGATAACCTATGCTGGAGAGGATGCAGAGCAAGGGGAATACTCCTCCATTGTTGGTGGAAGTGTAAACTCATACAGCCACACTGGAATGCAGTATGGTGGTACCTCAGAAAACTGGGAATCAGTCTCCCCAAGGATCTAGCAATACCACTATTGGGCATATACACTAAAGTTGCACATTTGCACTCTAAAGGTATCAGCTCAACTATGTTCATAGCAGCATTATTCGTAATACCAAGAATCTGGAAACAACCTAGATGCCCCTCAACTGAAGAATGGATTAACAAACTATGGTACATCTACACAATGGAGTACTAACTAAGGAATAAAAAAGAATGACATCCTAAAATTTGCAGACTAATGGATAGATTTGAAGAATATCCTCGTGAGCGAGGTACCATAAGACCTGAAAGATAGGTATGAGATGCAATCACTCATAAGTGGATTTTAGACAAAAATCAAAGAATACCCAAGCTGCAAAACACAATCCCTGAACAGCTTGCGATCAGAAGGAACTTAAATGAGACATGCAGGGATTTCCCTAGGAAGAGAAAATAGAGAAGATCTCATTAGCAAATTGGGTTAATAACAGGTACAAGGAGAGGTGGGAACAAATCATGAGAGAAGATGGTTGAGTGAGAGGAGCAACAAAAAAAGAGAATAAAAAAGAGATTGTTATCTTGATAGAGGAAGCTAATGGGAGATTGGAAAGAGATTGGTTGCTAGGAAATCCTCCAAGAACCCACAAGATGTCCCTGGATATGTCCCTAAACAATAATGTAGGGCATGCCTAAACAGGACTTCCTCTATAATCAAATGAATAAACACCCTAAGTGTCATCACAGAACCTATGCCCAACAGTGAATGGTGGTGGAGGCAGAGATCCATGGCTGAGCACTGGGCTGAGCTCCCCTTCCAGCTGGAGAGCGGGGAGAATTATCTGTATGAGCAAGGGGATAGGGATTATGAGGACAAGTCCCACAGAGTTGGCTGGGTAGAACCCTGGGAAGCTCACTGAATCAAGAACAGCTACTGGGGAACCATGGAGAAAAGATGCTAGGCCCTCCAAGGGTAGGTGACTGTAGATTTATTGCCATGGGCAGTATGTAAAGCCTCAAGGGGTGAGATCAGATTGTGTTCCTGTGAATGAGCTGGCACCTTGGAGCTCAGTCCCAGAAGAGAAGTGCCTACCCCAGTCTTGATATTGGAATGAGGAAATCAGACTTGCCTGAAGTGTGTGTGCCAAGCTGAGCTGACCCCCGCCTTTGGACTTCCTGCCCTTTTGGGGGAGGAGAATGGGGGAAGTGGTGTGGGGAGAGGCTAAAGGCAGTCTAGGAGGGATTGAGAGGAGTGAATGATGGGTGAGCGTGGAAAAAAAGACATTAAAAAAAGACAAATTGTACTTAATGAAGATAAAAAATAAACACATTATTGGATGAATGTGGAATGAATTTGAAAGGAGTTGGAAAGGAGATAAATATTAACAAAATACATTGCACCAAATTATCAAAGAAATAATAAATGTATTGAACATTATTTGAAATGTTGTCCCTTACAGGACTCTGGAATTCTGAGGTATAATTATATAATTTATTCTATGTAAGTTTACTAATTTGCAATATACCTATTATCAAAAATGTAAAATACATTTTTTGTAATATTTCACTAATTTGAGTAATCACTATTACTAAAACCACTTGTTTGCTTCAAATATCTGTGTATAGATGGATCTATATTCATAAATACAAATGTGTTTAAGTTTAAAACTGATAAATAAAGGAAAGGAGCACTGAATTTCTAATTACTCTAAATAATAGTTGCAAGGTTAGAATGACACAAATAAATTTAAAACAAAAATTATGGAGCTATAAATACCTATGGTTAACAGTTATAAAGTTACTATAAAATGTATTTCTTTAAAATTTAAAGTTAGACATAACTGTCAAACTGGTGTTGAAGGCAGTGGAGTATAGTAATATTTATGTAATTCCAAATGAGTATATAATTACTGGGAGATTTTCAAAATTGTATAGCTAAAAAATAGAAATAAATTTGAAATTTAAAAATTGAATTTGCCCAACAAAAAGTAATACCTTAGTGGAGCAATGAAAGTATGGTCATCTATTTTAAGACATCCATGGAACTACAGAACAATGAAGAAAATAAAGGCACACTTGGGTCCAGAAGTAAGACTCATCTTTTTACAAATTTTGAAAAGAAAGACACATCTCAATTATTGAACAATATATAGAATGATGAGATACAAAGCACTAACACATTGAATCATGAGAGAAGCTGGTCAGAAATAGGGAAATGTGGCTGTCCTTATGTACCAGCTGGAGAGTCTTCACTTTTGCCTTTCTTTTCACTGTTACCATAGAAACAATAATGTAGCTAGAGCTTGGCTGCCTAGGCTTCAGGCTATCCTTCCAAGACTCTCATACTGAAGTATATTAAGACAAGAGCATAATAATAAAAGTTCTTTGTAGAAATGGCCTTCCACTTTGAAAGTTAAGCCCACAATTAGGTAAAATAATACTATAAATCTTTTATTCAGTGTCAGAATTATTTAATTGCATCAAACAAAATCCATATGCATACATACACAATGAGATGAGTGTGTGTGTGTGTTATTTTGGGAATTGTGGGCACCCAAACAAATATATAAAGGTAAGTGAAGCATTGATTTTCTAAGTATTTCAAGGAAGTTTTAAAAGATTATTATAAAACAAATTCACTTAAATTTATGAAGCAATAACATCTATTGTCAACAGTCATAAGGAAATTTTGAAAATTAATTGAGAATCACCAATATATTTCGCAAACAAAATTGCCTTGAAGGTAGGCAATGCGGGCATGTCACATACTATGGTAAAATGCAATCTGGCACTGATTTTGTAACTGCTAAATCATGAAGAGTTAAAGAATGTTAAAATGGGTTGTAGGACAAGGCAACTGCTGGGAATTTCAAGAAATGTAATGGGATTTTTCATCACAGGGTTTTTTAGTCTAAACAATTTCAATACACCAAAGCTAATTTTATGTTACTAAGTACTGTACTAGTATTTTAAATAGAACAGTTAGAAATATATTTCATATTTCAAAGATTTATATTATAGCAATACTCCCAAATTGTATTTGTTTTTGAAATCATATATTTTGTCCAATTAGTTGAAATAAACTTCATTTTTAGAACTAAGCTTTGTTTGCAAACAAGCCTCCTAGGTTGATGTGATTCTTCTGTATTCTTTTTTTGGGAGGGAATGAATAACTGCTTTATTTAGAAATGTTTTGTGGGTATCGACACTCAATTTTTTTATGGAGAATAATATTTATTATTATTATTATTATTATTATTATTATTATTATTAACAAACAAGTCATGCTTTCTATCCCTGTATATCATTCAAGGTCCCTTCTCCCTCCTGCCACATAAGATCACTTTTTCTTCTCCACAACTCCCCATCCCCTCCCTGGGGAGGCAGCAGACAGTCCCCTGGTCCTACTGACCCAATATTAGTTCAGTCGCCACTCCTGGCAGATTCAGTTTTGTCTCCCCTCCCTCAAAAGTGAGTCAGGTGTACCTCTCTTCTGTATTCTTTTAAAAGCTAAATTATGTTTCAAATACAGATTTTATTACTAAATATCTGTTTAATAATAAAGTGTAAGAAAAGATATAAATCTCAACAAATGTTTTGTCTAAATAAAGGTACGAAGTTCTTTTCATGATTGGTTGAGCAGATAAATGTCACAGCAGAAGCAGCATCCTAGTGCCCAATGCTAAGCTCTCCCTGCAGGTCGTTGTCATAGTCTATGTTCATCCTCAGTGTCCTATCAAAAGCTCTTACATGTCTTTCTTACACATACCTTTTTAGAGGTCCTATGTCCTCTTTCTGAAATCAAACTAAATTCTCTTAATCTGTACACAATAATAAAGATACTTTTGTCAGTTGAATATTTTTTAAATAGCAGCCCTATTTTCTGTTTAAAAAAATAACAGTTAAAAGTGTTTTGAGAGCTTAGATCTGTTTAGAGAGTTTATGTTCCTGTTTTCTGGCTTTGTTCCACTCTCTATACCCTGATGATTTAGTTGTCCTCAGAAGAAAATGTTTAACCTATAACAGTAAAACAACAACAATAAAAAGCCAAGTACAAAAAGGAAAATGGTCATCATTATGGGGACTTACGTTGTGCCCAAAATGACATATATACATTATTTATGGGATAGCTTCATTAGTAAACTGTAAACCTATTGTTTAATTGTACTTTTGCTCACATTGAACTGAGGAGGCCAATTTCCTTTAGAAATATCCCTGTTTTTTTTTTTTCCCAGCATACCTAAATGCAGTTCACATCCATTTGATATGTCTTCCTATGCCTGAGCATTCTCAGCCAAAAAGTCAGGATATTTAGTGGTGCATGATTATTATTTTTTATGAAAGGTTTCCCCATACTACTCCACACTGTAGTCCATCAATCTGAATTGGTCCATGACTGCTAATTTTCAAGCACTTGGCTTTAACATCAGACTGTGTGATATCTGGTATCAGTGATTATTTATTTTTCATCTTTATGATACAGTCTCCTGACACACAATGTTTACTTGATTTTCAGTTGTTTGAGAAAAAAAAAAAGGACACACAGTGTAGAAAACTGCCGATTTCTCTTCTTTTACTAACACAGAATTTAAATTTTTCTCTCATTAACATAATTAATTGACAAATTTCCACTAACAGAAATTTCACCTATGACTACTTTCAGTACATAATGATTCTTAATTTCTGGCCAAATCTAAACAAAATTTCTTGGCTTGCTTTCATTATCTAATTGAAATTTAGTAAACATTGCTTACAATTAATGTTCAGATTTAGACCATGCTTTATTTAATGCTTCCTTTCTCTCTCAGTGCAGACCTTTGGAGTTTCCTTTATGTGATGTCCTCATCTAGATTGCAAACATTCACTTTTTTCTTTGTGCCAGACAACCCTTTAATGGAAATTCAAACCTTGTCTAGAGCCTCACTTTTATTCAATGGAAAGCCATACAACACAGTGGAAATACACTAGATTTAAAGATCATCATCAACCCTTGCATTTGTTCTTATTGCTACTTAGTGGCCATCTAAACTTAGTACAGTACTTACTCCCCTGAAACTTTCTTCTGCATTTGAAAAACAGAAGCAGTGGGACTGTGTTCCAGTATGTTGTAAATATTTGTTCTTCCTACTGATTTAATAAAAAGTTGATTGGTCAGAGGCAGACAGCAAAGGTAGGTGGGGCTACCAGACTAATAAAACTTTGAGAACAGGAAGAGACAACAGAAGAGATGTCAGAGAGATACCAGCAGAGGTGCCAGCAGACACAGAGAAAAGAAGTTGAAATGCTGCTCTAAAAAAAAGGTACTAAGTCCCATAGCTAAACAGATTAATGGAAATAGATTGAGATAAGATGAAAAAGCCAGCTAGCAATATGTCTGAACATTAGGTTAATCAGCATAAAGTTAGTACAAGTTTCTGTATATCACTTAGGGACTGCTGGTCCAGATCTGAGGGGCTAGTCTGGGCCAGGCACTTATTACTACAAATAGAAATAATAATAGCATCTAAATTAGAGAATTTTTAAAGGTGTAAATGGAATGGTGGATTTAGTTTGAATACACTATATAAATGCAAGCTCTTTGGGAGATGCCAATGCTCTCTATTGAGTGAACCTTTTATTGCACTGCCTATATTAAAGATTTACTTTTTATGATATTTAGATCTCTGAATGTTCTATAAATTGTGGTATGAATGTAATTCTGCACCAACTTGCTGATAGTAAGTGCTTCCATTTGTTTTATTCCTCACCTTTAAATACAGTGAAACACACTGAAGAGAGGAAGTTATGATGGTGTCTACTAGAATATAAAATATCAATTGAGAAATGACATGAAACAAAAGAAACGAGATGACAGTAAGAGTAAGAAACTTAAAACAAAAAATTTTGAATTTTCTATTTGTATGCTCAATTTAAACATTAAACCTTTATTTGAATCTTTAGAATCATGTGAAAGTCAGTATTAAGTATAGTTTAATACTGCAGAAAGCGATAGATTTTTTTATAGGTTGTCTCATAACTCTGAGCTGTGGAATATTTAATGCTATTAACATTTTCTCTTTTCTGTCTATGTTTTTACTTTTTATTATAAAGAATGCTTCTTCACCCCCAAAGTTTATTTCTTTGAACATATCTTTCTCAAATTTAGAAAGGTAAAAGTTATTTCTATATAATTAGTTGTGTAGAAATATTACATTAGTGTAATATTTATTATAATTATCAGGACTTCAGAATCAATTAATTATGGCAACCCTAACCCTAACCCTAACTCTAGCTCATTCATAAAATCCACATGACAAGTGCATGGGATTATTGCTACATGTTGTTTTAGATGATTGGTACATAGTGTAAAGGTGCTTCATGTAAACATGTACATTTACTGCTATTAAACAAAAATATGGATAATATACACCTGTATACATGCACACATACTGATATTAAAACACTGGGTTATATACACATACACATCTACTGTTGTTAAACAGAAAACTGGACCATGTACACACTTATGCATGTATATATATTGATACTAAATACAACTCTGATTATATACTACCTTAATATTAGGTACATAAGTTTTCTTTTTTGTTTGATTCCATGAGATGATGCTCTTATCTCTGATTACACTTTCTCTTTATATTTTAGCTTAGAATAGAACTAACAATTTTTCACACATTTTGCACCCCAAGCTTCCCATATTTTTTTTCATGCCCAGCTAACAAAATGTTATTTTAATTCAAGGTAAAAAGCAAGAGAATTTGCAGTATTTCAAATATAATTAAAATTATATTTATGAACTTAAACTTCTAAATAAAACAAGGTTGACTTATTTGTTAGAATAATTTGTGTGATTACACTTGAAGAAAGAGAAATATGAATAAAACCTACATCTTCATTACACTCAAGCTAGTAGTAATTCTCATAGATCAAATAGTTTCTGAGAAAAACAGATTTCTGTAATGAATTTTTTTGTTTACATATTTCAAATGGATGTTGTAAAGATTCAAGAACCTGAAAAGTTCTAAAGATGATTGATGTTGTCTAGTGCCTCCCCTTAAGCTATCTCTAACCTCTTCCTGTTTTCTTAGAGCCCTGGGAAATGAAACTTTGTACTTTGATAACATGTTCAGGGCTTTTAATCTTTTCTCGTTACTCCTAATATTAAGAAGTCTCATTGATAGAGATAGCTGCATGTAACACAAAGAGATATAAATTTAATGTTTTAAAAGCATTGCTGGGCACTCAGGAAGATTGCAAAGAAGATTTTGCCATACTAAAGCAATGTTGCAATGACCACAGTCCACACTGCAGACTATGATGAATCTGTAAGTAAATAGATGACAGCATAGTTCTTTTACTAAGGAATTCTAAATCAGATCAGGGTCAAGAAGCAGTTCAGTACAAATAGCTACTTCTCTTTCAGAGCACACTGGTACTGTTCTTAGCACCTACATCAGGTGGATAACAATAATATATATTTTCAGCCCCAAGAAACAGCCAATACCATCTTTTTGACCTCTGTGAGCACCCATATACAAATGACCTTCACCTACACACACACTTATTTTTAAAATACTAGAAACTAAATCATAAATGGTCTCATATATGGGTGTACTTGTATATGAACATTGTATTAACTTTAAACTATATCAAGTGATTTTAAGTACTTTATTGACTTTGACAATTAAATAATACATTCATATGAAATTACAACATTCTTCTACATTGCAACTGGAAATACAACATGCATCAACTTGACAAAGAATATTAGTATAGTAGCATGGTCAACATTTTGACATTAATTATAACCTTCAGCACCAAAATTTGGTCCAGCAAACTTATTGCCTTCCCTTTGACCTTCAAATACAAGGACAAATAGATTAAGAAGTAGATCAGATATTGTCTTATATGTGGTTTTGCTTGCAACATTGTGTTTATTAAACTCAGTGCTAACAGGGCATTACTCTTTTGGTGTTTATTTAATTGTTTCAAATCCTTGTTTGTTTCTCTCCAGACAATATTCACATGTTCCTGGAATGCTGAACAAATTCTGGAGAGAAACAAAGGAGGATTTATACAGATAGAAGAGACTAAACAACTATAGTCAGGTGACTGGGTCTCTAGAAATCTTAATATATAATTAAGTCATAGATAATTCCACTGAATGGTATGTCAACACTGCCTTATTTAGAAGTTCATAAATCCAACTTTAATTATGTTTAAAATACTATAAATTTCCTTTGCTTTTCATCTTGAACTAAAATATAATCTTGTTGTCTCCAGTAGCACATGGAGAAATAAATTATGGGAAATTGAGCTTGTAGCGAAGTATGTGCAAAACCCTAGTTCTGTTCCAAGCATAGAAATATTATAAAAAAAATGTGATCAAAAATAAGAGTCTAACTTTATATAATCAAACAGACATAGAAGAGTTGTGTTCTTACTCAAAAGAAATTTTAAATTTGCAGATAATATAGTTCTTATTTGGAGCTGAAATATTCAGTTAAACAATATCATTTGAACACATAGGACAGAAGCTACATTCTTTATTTCTGAATCAAGTGATTTTTGTTCTCTTGGGTTACTTTACTATAATAGCATAATAGTTCCTGCTTATGGATGTGAAGTTTAGAAAAGCATGGAAAGCTTTACACTCTAGAAAGACAGGAGTTCGTAGTATGAAGCCCACTAAAAGATTGGCACTTGACAGGAAAGGACAAGTCCAAGAAAAATAGTCTAATAAAACTGCTTTGGAAAGGGATTTTGCTCACAGATACAAGGTATGTTGTGGTACAATAGTCTACTGACAAGTTCTTGTGGCAGATGGCTCAGCCCAGGCATGTAAGAAGCATTGTTTTGAGTTCAATGCTGTCCACTTGGGAAAACTGCTGAGTTGTACTGTCAAGAGGGGCATTTCTTAGAAATCTGCAAAAAGAAATGATTGCTTTTCCCCAGTCTTCATTCACAGGCTACAACAAAGAAAGGGTTCCCAGTTAAGAACTAAAAACCAAAAGCCTTTAGCACCAAGTGAATAATTGAAGAGAAAGATTGGAGGTGTTAGTGTGTTAGTCACTTAAATTCAAAGGAATTTTCTATGTATCAATGGCTAAAAAAGCCCATGAAACTTTACTTACTCCTCTTTCAGAGGAAACAAGCAAAGAACACATGACGTTTGATACAGTTTAGAAAATACAATGCTGCTAACATCTCACTTTCATATGAAAAAAAATTTAAGAAGTTTCTTGGAGGATCTATATGAATCATCATTTTTTGTTGGCTTTTCTCTTTCCCAGAATTTATCCAAAATTAAATGAAATGCACAAACCTGGAAAGCAGACAAATTTTACAGCTCTCAGTAAAGACAACATTAAGAATACTACTTTTCTGATTTAATGAGAAATATGATCTCTGGTGGCTGCCTATCACAAAGACCAAGACCTTTGCTGATTCTCATAGAATATTCAGCACAATTTCTTTTTTTTTTAATTAAGTGTTTTATTTAAATGTTTTTTTTTGTTTGTTTGTAACATATAATCACCACTATTCCCCTTCTTCCTCTCTTCCCAGTCACTTCTGTCCCCGTTAGCATTTCTCCAACCTATTTCTTTATCTACTCCTCAGAGTAGATGGATAAAGACACTCAGGGCAGGAGGTGGGGGATAGTGTGTCAATATAGCCTGGCATATCAAGCTGAGGCAGGACCAAGTTCGTCCCCCAAAATCAAGGCCCCCAAGGTTTCTCTCTATAGGGAATGGGCTCCAAAAAGCCAGTTCATTTAGCACAATGCTTCAGTTTGCATTGCTTATTCACTATTCCACTGGGTGAAAATGCAACGGGAGTTTACCTGAGTTGAATGAATAAAACAAAACAAAGAGGAGATGAATATTTGCCTTCCATTTTCCTCACTGTATTTTAATTTACTATGTGTTTAAACAAATAAGCAATAATTTGGGAGGTCTAATTAGCTTACAAATGTATTATGAAGGGAGTCTGTCAAAGTGTGTGTTTTTCCTTTGTTGAAACAGGCTATCAGGAAATGATTTTTATTGAAGAGGGAAAGGGAGGGTAAAATGATAATAAAGATGCCTGAAAGAGGTCAAAAGAAGTCATACCATCAACTCTTTATCTAAAAACATATATAATGTGTACAATCATATATATATGTACATATATATTAATAAATTTTATCTTCTGGGATGGCAATGCTCCCTTCAAAAGCCAAAGACCCTCTAACAAAAAAAAAAAAAATAACAGACATGATAAATCCACTTCTGAGTTGTTAGTCTCAACTGCTCTAAAGACTCCAAAAACGTCCAACCTATTGTGATTTAACCCTTACTTGTTATAAAAAATTAAAAGGCAAATTTTTAATGCTGGAGATATAATTCACTTCAGAAATAGTTCAGGCTTTTGAGCTGGAATTGATTTGATTTCCTCTTTTTTAAGGACTAGCTTAAAAAGCTACCAGTAAGTGCCATGCAAGCTTCCAAAGGAAGGAGTCAACCAACATTCCTACAAAGCTATGATGACTACGAACCACATCAATGACTTGAGTGATATGATAACCCTAAAGGCACAGCAGAGGCATGCAGACATTGGTGATAACCAGCAGATCTCCAATTATTTCCGCAGATAAGTGTATTCTGCACCCACATCAAACAAACGTCTCTTAGCAACAGAAAGAAACCACTACAAAAAATCATAACCAATCAGACTCAAAGTTGTACAGACCAGTACCAGTGGACACGTCTTTAATTTTTTTTTTTATTGCACAAAATTTTACTTTCCATACTAACAAAAAATGGAAGCCAGTTCATGACAATTGTTTGCTGATTTTTTATGCCTAAATCTCAGGAAACTTTACAGATGAGAAGACCATTTTGGACTAACCCTCTTAAACTGTAAGCAACTCCCAATTAAATATTTTCTTATATAATTTGCCTTGATAATGGTGCTTTATAATAACAATAGTAACCCTAACTAAGACAATTGTGTCTTCTAGAAATGTCAGAACCGGAATGGCCATGAGACCTCAACCCTACAGGAGAAACAGATTTTATTTAGTATAAAACTCATATGATCAGAGAGTTTGCTGTTAGATTTTTGTGGTGGCAATTTTAATGAAAATAGACCCCAAAAGCTCATAAATTAGAATGTCTGCTTCTCCACTGAGGGGTGTTAAGAATTAAGAAGTAAGGCTGTGTTAGAAAAAGTGTTTCAAAGAGGATGGGCTGTGAGGCATCAAAATCCCAAAGTAGAGCGAGTATCTTCTAAATACTGGCCTTGGATGAGGATGTAATCTCTCAGGTACTACTCAAGAGCTTTACCTCTCTACCTGTTATCATGATGTTAATGGACTAACCCTCTTAAACTGTAAGCAACTCCCAATTAAATATTTGCTTGTATAATTTGCCTTGATAATGGTGCTTTATAATATCAATAGTAACCCTAACTAAGACAATTGTGTCTTCTAGAAATATCAGAAGGGGAATGGCCATGAAACCTCAACCCTACAGGAGAAATTTTAAGCTTACACAAAGACAGCTAAGGAATATTGAGAGCTGGAGAAATAATTCGTCAAGGAACAACATAGCAATTGGTTATCCAATATAAATCATCTTTTAAAATATAACAGTAATAGAATTATACAGACTGAACAGATTTTATTTAGCAATATACATGCATAAGCATGTACATATATGCACAAAGAAACAATTAATGATAAAAGAGGCCATCACTTGATAGAGAGCATGAAGAGGTATGTAAGAGAGTTTACAAGTAGGAAAGAGAGGAGAGAAATTTTATAATTTTTATTATAGTCTCAAAATGTAAAAACAAAAAAATTAAAGTGTTTTTAAAATAGGGTAGTTTATGATTATGAGAAAGGTACACTCTTAGGAGCCATAGATCAGAACAAAGACTCCTACATATACCCTAGCCCTGCTGCAGTCATGGACTCTAGCTATATGTGTTAGACAAAAGGTGAAATGCTTTAAATGAAAGATGTTTTCCAAAATTTAATTTTAATGAAATTCAAAGTGATGTTAACACTGAAAATGACTTCACGATGCACTTTGAAAAAACAGTTTGTTCATGATTGTATTCTATAAACGTCACAGTTATGGGATAATTGCTGTGTATTGAGTGCTTCCTATGTCCCTGTCTCTGTGGTAAGCACATAATGTCCATTATCTAATTAAATTCTTGCAGGAACACCATGAGCTAGCTATTATAATTGCTATTATATAGATGATAAAATTGAAGATTGGAAAGGTTAAATACTTTCTTCAAGGTCACAAAGTAATGCTGTTATTTGAATTTAGATGCCTTACTTATTCAAACCCTGATTTCCCTTCCACTATATTATTTTGTGCAATGATCTCAAAAGAGGCAATGAAGCCTTATTATGTGTGTCAGTTTGCTTGACTTAACTTTCTCTCCTCTGAATGTACTTCAGTACAAAGAATTTTGAGGAAAATGGACAACAAGTTACCCATCACCATAGCTTCAAAGTTATAACTTTTACATATCTGAGCCAAAGGCTTTGGCTCACAGACACAGCTATTTGACTACTATTATCACATGACATACACTGTCCAGGATCCCAGAGTCTGTCAACAGCTAGAGAAAACAAGAGGGGAATTCTGACAGCTATGGATGACTACAACATCTTGCCTTGTGTTTGCCCATACCAGGTTTCCTGGCATAGTGCAAATTTAGAATGGTAAAATGGAGCCAAAGGATGACAAATGGGAGGCAGAGCAGACAGGCTGATAGGTATGTAATTGGTGGAGTGGTACTAGAAGGTTTTTTCTCTGACCGCCTATATCTAAAGGAGCATAGAATTATTTCTGAAGTCCCACAAATGCACCAAGTAGCTTTTGCTTCCAATAAAAAGTGGCAGTCATTAATATTATGTTATACATCATTATTATCTCTTGTATACCTGGTACATATCAGTTGGGACCGTAGTTGCTGCTATTTGTTGAAAACAACCTTTAATTGTGAATATGTTTATTATGTGTTTTGCTTTGCTTACAAAATCCTAAGTCTAAATTGTTCCACAATAGTGTGAATTCAAATCCCTTTTGATGGTGTGCATTGCAATATAGTTCTTGAAATAATTAGTAGGCTTCTCCTTGTATAACTGTCTTTCCTCCAGAAAACTGATGAGTCTTTCTCCATGTGCTTAGATCCATACTGACAAACAATCCTCCTGGGTCAGAAAGAATAGCTACAGAGGAACTGCCTCCTGTCTGTGGTGAAGCCATGCTGATTCTGCTACTTGCTTAAATCTCATGTATATCTGATTGGTTAAGCAGGGCAAAGCCCAGCAACAAGGTTTTTAGCATTACAGTTTCAAAACCAGCACAATCTCTTTCTATTGTGCAGGTCTTGATTTTACCTCCTAACATCTGTCACTAACATGTCCTCCATATAGTCCCCAAGAGTAACTTTGCAGCAATCATAAACATGGAAAGAAAGGTCAGTAACCACTTATTCATCAGCTAACTAGAGAAACCTCGATGAGTTGAGTTTGAGTACAACATGTTACGCTCAGCACTCATTTAGAATCCTCCCTGTGAGACCCCAAAAGAATCTTCCTACAGACCCAGAAGTTAGATCATATACCTTCTTAACTCCTAGCCCAGCATTCTGGGTTTCTTGTTTAAAACACAGTTGAATTTCTTCAATTTATCTGAAAAGTTAATGACTAAATATGCAACATTCAATCAGCAAAGAACAGGATCAGTAAAGCATCTTTCTAGTTCTTGAAAAATATCCATATGTACTTTCTTTGAGATTTTATAAAATAATCAAACTTTCACAGTATGAAATACAGAGAGCTAGCTATGTGCTGTTTAAGAATAGTAGAGTTATTGTAATATTCAGAATGAAACACACGCATGGAACCTTAATACTATTAATGATATCAACACCATCAGCCCATTAATCGGAATCTGGAAGTTCTTAGAAATTAATGAACTGCAAGTATCTGTTGCTTAGATCACTGTAAGATGTTCTTGTGCATGTGTGTGTGTGTGTGTATGTGTGTGTATACAATTCTAATTATTTATCTTCTTTAGGAACATTCTTTGCTCAGTAAGTAAAAAGGAAAACAACAAATGGATTTTTTTATGGTCCATACTGAGTCATATAGAAAAGGAGTGAAAGTAATTGAAATTCACATAATACTCAAAATGCTTGAGAAGTCACAGGATGCAGAGGAAGCCCATTGTGTGGCCACTTTCCCCAGCCATCCTGCTGAGTCTTCCCTTCATCCCATTGTTTTTTCTGGTATATTTGCAAAACAAACCACTGGTTCAATTCTGTGCCAGCTCTTCTTTATGATGCTTTCATACCTATCTATATGTGTGTATGTGTGTCATGCATAGACAAAGGGACACCAGAAATGGGTGATAAGACAGAAGAAAAAGCAAGAGTCCACAGAATACTGCAGGCATTGGTTAATGGAACTGGTAAGTATATAAGTGGCCCTACTGCAGAAACAGTATTTACTCTGTGGACATTGGAATACATATATGAAATCTAAAATTATAAAATGAAGAACATTGTTGTCTTTTAATTTTATGCACATCATGCAAATGAGTTACAAACAATTAATTTGCCAATTCAATATTGTTAACAGAGAGAAACTGAACCTTCACAGAAGACTGAAACTTGAAGACCTGCATGTGAGTAAGTACACAGGCACGCACAGTTTAGTGAATAGAAAATAACATCCTACTGCCAGGAATGCAAAGAATGTACCAAACATGCAAAAGCACTTCTATAGGATTTCCCTTGTGTTCTCTTCAATTCAATGAAGATGATAAATGAGAGCAATTACAGTAAAATAACATAGGACTGAACACAGAAAGTATAGTCATAGCATTTCTCTAAAATTTCCTCATTTATGTGTAGAATTATCTTAGAAATACTAGATTTTATTAGTCTCTTGGATTAAACCTCTCACTGACATTTCTTCCCATTTCATTTTAGACATTTGAACAGTTCCTGAATCAGCATGCTGCTATAGAATCTAAGACATATTTGCCCTTGTGCATCCACAAATAATACCATATTTTTCAGTATGTGGAAAATGTTGGCATAATTTTGTTTATTTATTATATTTATGTTTAGTTAGCATATGCAGTGTTAGGTTTCATTGTGGAGGAAAATCAATGGGATTGGAAAGTGTTATATTTAGTGAGGTGACAGACTCACAAAGAAAAGTAGCATATTTATTTCTCTGATGTGCACTGTAGTGATCTTCTTACAGTGAAAATTGTGTTTCAGTAGATGCTGGTCATGCAGGGATTCTGCATTTCTATAATCTCTCAGGTGTTGTCTGTAAAGTTCAACTGTGCAAACCATAATTTGAGACTGAGGACATCCTAAAAACTTAAAACAATAAATCTTATTTTCTATTTTGCTAGAAATACTTTCACTTAAAAAAATGTTCTTAATCTATGAGAGCACTTAGCATTATTTAGCCTTAATCTAATGCTGTGTTACTCTAACAACATCAGAAGATAACAATTCTAATTGTTTTATCAACATTAATTAATATATTGCCACATGCTAGAAAAGCTTGTCTTTAAAAACATCTAAGGATTTTGTGTGTGGGTTGGTGTACTGTGGGTAGATGTATTATGGGTGGGTGCACTGTGTGTTGAAATACTATGGGTTAGTGTATTGTGGGTTGGTGTACTTGTTCATATGCATAAGGCTATTACTAAGGAGGAGAAGACAGAAAACAAAAAACTAAAGCCATGAATCCCAAGAAATTAAGCTAGATGTAAACCCTGAGGAATTACTCAAAAACGTGTTTTTTGTTATTTAGTGTCCAAATGTGACAATTGGTAGAGGGTGACATAAATGAAGAGGTGATCGCTTAACACTGATCACAAAGCTGGCTTAAAGTTTGAGTATTTCTCTGTTTGCCACATATTATAATATGCACAAAATGAACAGCCTCTGTAAGTGTAAGTCTGAGCATGTGACCTGAGAAGCAGATAGATGAGACACATTAATGTGTTCCTCCGTGCGACTCAAAAAGACATAGAAATACAAATGTGTATACTTGACTTTCCCACATTCATTTTTATTCTCCACATCCTCTCCATTTCTTTTTATTTTCTTGAAATTAATAACTTCGAAAGTTGAATGTAGAGTTTTGTCTTTGGGAAATTGGCAGCAAGGACATTTCAAAACAATGTCTTTCAATTCTCACAAGCATCTCCCTCTGCTGTTTGCATTTGCCTTCTAGCCGAGCAATGGCTCTGTCATCAATTTTTAATTAGGCTGTGAGGAAAGAACTGGTCTGAATCTATTTTGCCACTTAGCAATTTAGTGTCGTAATATTATTGCTGCAAAGTAACCAGAAGGATTAGTGCAAGAAGGGCCGACTATCCCATCCACCCTTCCAGTATGCATTGTGAGCAGGAAATGGGAGATGCAATGAATTCTGGGAGTTGTAGAGGAAGAACTTTGAAGGTGAAGGCTGTTTCTCTCTGTATCAAAACTTTGTATACTTTCCCCTACACTTAAGAGCTATAACAGTTACAGTATGAACCTAAATCCAATGAGTTTAACCATCCACCTACCTACAATCCTAAATTACAATATTCTTTAGAAGAAAAGATAGAGTTTATAATTTTCAATGGTGAAGCTATTTATTATTTTTATGTATTTAGAAAAAAATATTTTCATTAAATTCTAGGAAGACTTTGATTTCTTTCTTGATTTCTTCCTTGACCCAGAGATGGTTCAGCTGAGTGATGTTTAGTTTCCATGAGTTGGTAGGCTTTCGCTAGGTTTTGATGTTGTTGAACTCTAACTTAGGCCCTGGTGGTCTGCTATGTTACAAGGGATTATTTCCATTTTTTTGTAACTGCTGATATTTGCTTTATGACCAATTATGTGGTCAATTTTGGAGAAAGTTCCATGAGGAGCTGAGAAATATGTATATTCCTTTGCCTTTGGGTGGAAGCTTCTGTAGATATCTATTAAATCCATTTGCATCATAACTTCTTTTAGACTCCTTATTTCACTGTTGAGACTCTGTCTGGTTGATCTATCCAGGATTGAAAGTGGGGTATTGAAGTCTCACTGAAACCAAAAGCCAAATTAAAAATTAAGATAAGAATTGATGCTGAATCTTTAAAGAAATGTTTCTCAAAAGAAAAACAGCCTAAAACATCAGGGCAACAGACAGAGCTCCTCAAAAGTATCTCATACTTCAGGACATTTACTTTCCAGAGGTACATTTCTATTGTTTTGAAACTTTTGGTTTCATGATATAGAAATAGGAGAGTTAAATTTCTTGGCATGAGTCACCTACAGATATTAGTGTTAGAGGCTAAGATGCTGTAACTCACCGAAAGCTATTAGCATCATATCCCATGAATCTGTTCCCAGTACTGTGGAAACACACATCCTTTTAATCCCAGCAATAGGAATTTTGAACCAGGGAGAGATATTGCTGGGCATATAAGCATCTATAAGACAGGAGGAGACAGAGTTTACCCCTTCCATTGCCTCTTGCTTCACTTCACCTATTCAGTGTGAGGATTCAAGAAGATAGCATCAACCATTTTGGACTGAGGAGTTGGCAAGGTAAGAAGTGGCTGTGGCATGTTCCCCTGCTCTCTTTCTGCTTTCCCCCAATATCTAGCCCTGGGATTTTTATAATAAGATCAATTAGGATTCATCCAACAGGGACATTTTGTTAGTATGAAATCAACATTGTGGTTAATATTAATTTTACAGTTTATTCCATGTACAAAAAGCTCCACTGAATACTACAATCTCCAGGTATTAAGGGGTTTATAACCCCAGGATATCTGTGGTTTCTCTTCTCCCTCTTACCTAAGGTTCTTAGCAATGCTGCTTCTGTGGCTGTTACTCTGGACCCGCTTTTCTCAAGATATATTTGATATGCTTTTTAGTACACTGTCATTTTGAAATATAAATTCCCTCACAAGTTTCCTGCCTGGTGAAATAACTTTTCACAATGGTATCCCTTTATATCCATCACTGTCTATTACTGTGTCAGTGAAACTGCTAGGGGAATAAAGTTTAACAGAGATTCAGTCCTTCAAAAAGACTACAAACCATTTCCAAATAGGTGCCTCAATCCAGCAAAACTACTGCTTCCAAGCTGCCAATATAGTGACTGTCTAACAATCAACACCTTGTCAGTTATTGCAAGGTCATATGATTTCTCCACACCACAAATAACCAGTCCCTGAGTCGTTCATCTCAAACACCCTCTGTCTGGATCTTGTCCTCCAGTGGGATCTGCCTCAGGTACTGCTGTAAATACTTTCAGAACACAGAGACGGCTGCTATAAAATTGCCTTTGACTTCAGGAGCATGATCTCACCACTAAGTCTGGTTGGTCCTGACTCCCCTTCTTTCAGTTTCTGCAGAGTCATCATTACATAGACTCAGTTTTCTACAATGACATCTATGATGGATTTGTGTGTCTACTCTGGCCTGAAAATAAAAGAGATATGTTTTTAAATTTAAAAAGTGGCTTTAGCTTTGTTAATAATGTAGGTAGTATCACTGAATGGTACCTGTCTTTTCAGGAGTTGTCTAAATGCATGATTTATTAAGTCGTTCTTTTTTTTTAAAAAAAAAAAAAAAGAAAGAAAGAAAAAACTTCTATTACTATTATTGAGTTTTACAAATGAGAAAAAAAAACAGAGACATGAGGGTGGAATGCATCATATATATAACCACAGCTAATAATTTTGAGATCCAAAAGTTGAAATTAGATATTTTGCCTTTGAAGTCGTTGAAGTTATCCACTTTTCACAGTTACCCACTGTGATAATAATTTATTGCTCTGAAACAAAATCCTGGGTGCACATAATTTTTACTGGCCATGCTGCTCTTCTTAGCCCTTTTTACTTTGCCTCGTGGTCACTGGTTCTCAACTACTCTTGTGGATTTTCTTGTAGATTCTCAGTGTTGCAGTAGAGAAAGGATAGTATTGGTTTCTGTCAACAAAGTATGATCCTGAACAATTTAAATAACAATGTATAGATTTTGTTGTTTGTATTCTAAAATAACTGTAAATTAGATACTTGTTTAATTATAAAATATTAAGTTATATTTTAAATATAATAGATAGCAGAATAGAAGAAATCTCCTCTCCCGTGTTTTCTTGGCATTCTAAAAATAGTATGTTTTAATCTGAAATAAAAAATAAAATATATGAATCTCACTCCATCTGTCTAATAGATGCAGATTTGTGCATACTTTAAAATTATTATGTATACATTTTAAAATTATAAATTTAAAATATATATTATGGCATGTAAATTATTTTGAACTGGCTATTAATAAGTTGTAGACATAGATGGAAATCTCAATTTTTCTCTTTTTCTACTCAAAGATAGTGTGAATATTATTTGTGAAGATTCCTTGTTCCCTATTTTCTTATTCAGCCATTTATATCTGCTGTACCAAAAATTTTTTTAACTTATATGTGGGATTCGTGCTTTTACATATCTATGTGCACAATTTGTGTGCACGTACACTTAGTGTGGGGTCATGGCACAAGTATGAGATTGTAAGACAACCTTTGATATTTTTTCACCTAGCTCTGTGCTGTTTTCTGCTATATTCTCTGTCTCCATGTCCTGCATCTTAAGAAGAGTTCTGGGAACAATTTATTTAAGGGTTCTTGTTGTTTTTTCTTCCAGCTATTTAAACTTGTGTCCTGAGTTGTGTTGTGCAAGTATACTTAAACAGTGGGCCATCTGCCAGGCCCCAAGAATAACTCTTTATTACCATCTACGGCTTACCTATTATACACCAGTTGAGTATAACAATCATTCTCCTTGAAATATCCCTGTAAGCATACTGAATCACATGCCTTTCCCATTTCAGTGTTCACTGCACAACTTCATTTGTTAATATCACATTGAACTTTCTGGTCTTCACAACTTCTATGTGTTTTTATGTCTGTTTGTAACCTTTAAGCCATCATTTGTCAATTTTAGTCACAGACTCCAGTCACTCAATTAGAATGGCATTATAAGGTATTTTCCTGACTTTCCTGTAGTAGGTATCTACCATATTAAATGAAATCAACAAATAACTCTCTTTTGGTAGAATAGAAGTAAAGTGGTTGAAATCCTGGAATTGTGCTATAAATCAATAGCTGTAACTGAGGAAAGTTTGCCTGGGGATAATAATCACCTGCAGAGGAGAGGTATCAAGTTGATGAAAGTGTGTGACATTGTCATAGTGGAAGATTAATCTGGACACTAATTATCCAGAATTAAAATTAAAGCTTTCTTTTAAAAATAATATGGGGATTCTTTTCTAACAACTAAGTTTATATCCTGATAGAAGGATGGCACTTAGAATATTTGAAAAGTCATAAGAGATCATATTATATTTTATCTTAATTTATTTATAACACATATAAGTACACTTAGGACAGAGGAGAAGACTCTGAGGATCTGGCTGGGTCTTACCTAAAGCCTTCTCCCTGAGGACTAGATTTCATACTGCTGGAAGTTGCTACCAAGCAGCCAAGAGAGGAAAACAACCAATAATTCTACTCCACTGTGATAGCTCTGAACTACTATGATCAGGCTGGCAAAATATCACAAAGTATACAATGGTGGTGTTCATTTCTTCATAGTAAATAGCAGCTGTGTGACTGGGTTTAAGGCCTTCAATAGAAGGAAAATTATGCTTGTGACTGGAAACTTTGCCAACTCCCCTGGCCTAGTCAAGTAGTGCATTTTAGAGGAGAACCTACTACTGCCATGTTTCTAACCCAGGATAATCCCTAACTCCATTCTAAGCACACATTCTATTTCTACAGGTAAGTGTTGCTATGTCCTTTATCAATTAAACTTCTCTTTTCAAAAGACAAACTCAAACCACTACAAAAAATTACAGTTGTACAAAAATGCAGAGAACACCTGATTGTGGTGTGCTCAGGTACAATGGATACATCAACAACCAAACTCTGCCATATAAGACTCAGGAAATATTGCCAAACAGTGGATGGAAAGATTGCAAGAACCAGGGGGTCAGAAAATCTCCTGTGATATTGTGCCTCCTAGAAATTACAGGGAAGCTTCACCTAGCAGACTGTAACACTATGGATGCTTAGACTAGATCTGAAGGAATAAGAGCTATAGCAATAGACATGTTAATTTGGAAGAGGAAATTCTCCTGCAATTCCAACCCTAAATTTAAAAGGTATAAGCAACTAACTATTGATAAAGCAGGGAAATCTTCTTCAGGGATGGGTCACTTAAATGCTTATTCAATGTCAAGTAATTAGACCTGAAGTCCTATCTAGGCAAGCAAAACTAAAGAGACTTAAATGGTCTTTCATATGATTAAATATAAATATTAGTTTTTAAAGAAAGGTGCCATATATTTGTGAAAGAGACAGGTGGGTGGTATAGGAGGGGCTGGAGTGAGGGAAAAGGTGAGAAAAATAAATTAATTAAAATTATATTTTAGTTTTAAAAGTAAAAATAAGAGTAACAAGAAAAAGAATAGATTATCTAATAGTCTAGGGGGATATGGATGCATTTGTAAATACATATGTAAATCATAAATTATTCTTTGAATGCTCAAGAGACAAGTTCTCTATTGCTTTCAAAATGAGTAATCTAAGCTAAGAGGGGATAATCATTCTTTGAGAGTGTGAACCCTGGCAGCTTTTCCATGCTCTATTTGGTAGTCCCACATCCATGAACACATAAACAGTGCTAACAGAGATTAGCAGTGTGTTCCTCCCTCAAAAAATGGTGAGAAGAGCTTATGGAAGGAATGGCAAAACTTATAGAATAGGGGGTACTTGTATGTTTCATTATTTTCAGGCATAAATTGTCAAAAATAAAGATAAATTTAAAAAATGATGAGTTAAGTATCCACTAACTTTCTCTCAACAGCGTTGTTCATGTGGCTTCAATTTTCCCAATGTATCTCTTGGGTTTTACATAGTGTGTTCTTTTCTTTGATATTGTCCCAATCTCTTTGAAGTAGCATAAAACATGTTAACTATCAAGTGCAAAAAGGACAATTTTCAAAGAAGAAAATCCAATTTTCTGATAAATCTTTTGGGTTTTATAAAAATCACTCAAGTATAAACTATTTACTGCCCAAGTGTGAGGAGCAATGTCAGATCCCAGAATGTACATAACATCCAGACAAGTGTTAGGTGGGTTCTTAGGAAAAGCAAGTTGGATAGATAAGACAAGTTGGGAGATTGGGGTTCATGGAGAGATCTTGTGTTGATTAATAAAGTAGAATGGATTAAGGAAGACATATGACTTCAATATCTAATCTACACACTCATAACCCTCTCACACACACACTCATAGTCTCACCTATCCATATGCAAGCAAGAATATACACATGCATGTGTACTGTATACACAATCAGACATAAAGAAAGGATAAATCTCTTACACATTTGATATTGGCAAAGGCAGTCATTTTTAAGAGTGCATCTATGCCTTTTAGTATTTGGTATTAAAGACTCTTCTTTATAAAACTTGTTTCTTTGATTTTGGTGATTTATAGACATTTCTACATTTTTACTATCAATTGTATTTTGAATTATAAGTCATTAATAATTTCACCATGACAATCAGCATGTATAGTATCAGTAAGTACATACATAAATACAATAAATATGTAACTATCATTAAATGTTTCTATATGTCCCATAGCATAGAAATTTAGAGATTAAAATTTAAGACTAAACTAATTTTATGAATTAAGTGCCAGAAATATCACAATGAGGATTAAACAGTTCAGTCTCCCCATTGATAGTTTCTAGTGCTCCGGAACATACTTAGCATTGATTCTGGCTTATATTTCAAGTGCTACCTTACAATTAAGTCAAACTAAACTTTAATTTGACACATGAAAATTAATTGAAGGAGGGAAGTTATACAACTTTTATTATTAATATTTTTTCAATGTTGATTTTTTTCTAGTAACTTTTGTTTCTGCAAGATTAGCCTTTAAAATCAGGAGTATGTTACTCTTCACAAATGAGGCTATGCACCATAATTAGCAAACATATGGGGTATATTTAGGATGCTTCCAGAAAGCATCTGAGAGAATTATGCTCTGGATAAAGTGACATAATACAAGTTACCAGTTATGAACAATTTTGGATGTACCTGCAACATATTCTCAGACTTATGGTTCAGTAAAAATAGCAACAGTCCTGGTGTCAGATGTTTGACTCTAGCATCCTCCAACTGGCAGACTCTGAGAAAAGCCTTTCAGCAACCTTTGTCTCATTCCACCATCTGTCAAATGCTGGGAGAAGGTGGTGAAGAGCTGGGTGCCTGCCCAAATCACAGTCCAACCTTGCTGTTGAACCAGCACAGAGGACAAATCCTAACTGCAGTTGTAGAATACTGTGTATCACCTTACTTCTCATATTATATGTAATTTTAAAAATTATTTCACTTGAATGGCGCAGCCTATCTGAAGAGTTGATCTCAGAACTATCTATGCCTTATCAGAGCACTAGAAATTTAGAATTTTTCTTTTAAATTAATTTGAGAGCCAATAAACAAAACAACATATTGTGGGATGAGAGAGTATTTCCTGGATTCTCTTCTAGAAGAAGGGAGAACAGTGAACTGTATTTGACAGAGCTTGATGTTCCAATGTGTTGGCAATGAATTTAAATGAAGATTTTTCCAAGAGTTACTTGATTTTTCATTAATATCTGCATCTTAATCTCTAATTTGCTTTCATCAATACATTAACACATGCTTGGTACTTCAAAAATCACTTGATTTTTCTACAATAGTGTTATACCTCACAGGAGTAGAAAGGTATATAGATTATCAGTAGCTGCAGCTAACAGCATTAAGAAAAATGTTAATCTGAGAAAAACGTTTAGGAGCATGGTTTACAACTAGACCATATAGACCATAATATGCCCAATGGTTCTGATTACACTCAGTGTGGTAATCGCCATTTAAATCTTTAGAGCTCTCTGAACTTTTGGAATGCTGTCAAAATAGATGAACCTCACCAATGCCCTGTTTGAACTCGCAGAAAATTATTCATTCTACCTCAATAAAAATACAATCCTCTCATATAACATCACAAACATTCATCTGCTGCATGTATTATATATTTGCCCTCTATGTAGTATAAGGAATTACCTAATAATCCAGATACTCCACATTACATCAATATTTGAAGTGTATAATAACTGAGATTTAACTGATTGCAAATTTTGGACTTAAATATATACATATCATTCATTAATAAAATAATCATATAATAATAAGATAGGAAATTTTATATGAATGTTGAATGTAGTGATAACACACATGAGAACACTCACTGGCTTTATTAATAATGAAGCCCTTTCTGTATATGCATGATTTATAGCATACTAGAACACAGTCCCTCCTGGCTCTATCCATCAAACTCTAAACAATAGGCAATCTCTGACATCCCTCTTCTAAAACTCAGTCTCCTAAATGATGAGCAGCATAAAGTGTATTATCTACAAGGAGACCATCTAACAACAAACAATAGTAGTTGGGAATGCTAAAGGTGGTGAAGGACAGAGAGACAGGGTTAGTGGCAAACTTTGCCATACTGAAGATTTTGAAAGGAAAAGATAAATAAAATGCTCTTGGATATATTTAGACATTCTAGCAGATCTTAATGTTAAATACTTCATGCTATATTTATACTGAATAAGTAAAAAATAAATTGGCTCCCAAAGCTACCTGAAGACTTTAAATTATTGGATATTTGCCAGCCAAAAGTGGTAGCTAATAAATGAGTAATTGTCATGGTTCATGGTATTCAACAGAAAGCTACTGTGTGATGAATACTCTTTGCTTGCTAGCAAACTCATATTTTTTCTAGATGGATTTTTCTATCGAGTTTATACTAATTAAACTTGCCTTTGGAAATACATTGTGTATTTACAGAATCTTGGCATTTAAAGAATGTATGTTCTTCAATGGCAAGGGTTACATCTTACTCATTTTGGCTCACTAGTGGCTAGGGGTGGCTTGGTGGAGAATTAAGCAATGCTAAATATTAACAAATTATTTCATCAGGTCATTATTTATTATGTCCTGTGACTTATCATTTTGGCTGCTAGATGGATGTCATTAAAAGTAGGAAATAAGAGAAAATACTACATGAAACAAACCCACAAAGGCTCTGCTGAGGCCATTTGTCTTCAGAAATAGAGGACACTTTACAACAGCTTGAACGTAGGAATTCCAATCAAGGGACAAACCCGCAAAGCATTTAAGTCAGTAACTAAGATAGCTGCAATTTGTCTGCAAGTATATTAGGGTGCCAGGTGTGAAGATGCTTTCAAGGAACTCACAAAATAGGTACTCTCCAAAGCAATGTTGTGCTCATTTATATTACAGTAAGCCAAGAAAACTGACATTGAGTTCTGCAGTGTAAGCAAATGACTCACATGTATGCTGGCAAATGTACAAGTTATTAGCCACCTATGGCTGACCTAAAATTCTATTTTATTTTAGTTATTTAAGCAAATAGAAAATAATAAAATGAAATAACTTTGAAAAATTATTCAGTATTTTTAGTAGTGCTTCAAATGGTTTTACATATTAAATAGTGCCTTATTTATTGCATCAAGAAGATTTTTAATCATGTTATTCTATGTGTGATGATAGAGATTGTGTTAAGGCCTCATGCATACTAGGCCATCATGATGGCAGTACACAGAGCCCTGAACAAATAGTTAACATTACTAGAATTTACGATCAATTTATATTAGGCTTATTACTGCCATATTTCTCTTTTTCTATCTTCCTCTGCCTCCATTTCTTCCTGTGTCCCCACAACTTAAAACAAATACATATAAAATTTTCACTCTATGTTTTGTTTTTGTCAACATGATAAAGCTAGAATTATGTAGGAAGAGAAACCTGAATTGAGAATATGCTTCAATCATATTACCTATAGGCAAGACGGTAGGCATTTGCTTAATGATTTTAGATTAATCGTTGATATAGACAGAGCCCAGATCAGTGTGGGTGGTGTCATTCCTCAGTCTTTGGTTGTATGAAACACTAGGCTGAGTAAGCCATTGGGAAACAAGCCAGTAGATAACAATAATTCATAGCCACTGATTGAGTTTCTGCCTCTAGGCTTTTGCCTTGAGGTCTTGCCCTTACTTCCCTTCATAATGGACTGTGATCAGAATATATAATCTGAAGTAAATCTTTTTTTCTCAAGTTGGTTTATTTAGAGTTCTATTATAGGAACAGAAATCTAAGACATACTGTTGTACTATTGCAATGAAGAAGTACTTTCTTGAATTTCACCATCGATGTAAATTCAAACAGACATGTATATTTGTGCTTTAATATGTTTATGTTCCCCTCATATATTTTCAAGGAGTCCATTAATTTCTTTACACATCCTCAAGTAGTTTTTTCTTCTACTACTATGTTCTTTCATGTCTATTATATATAGACATACCTATGTTTTAAAATCTATATTCATTAAATTAGAAATATGTAGTGTTTGTCTTTATGAGGCTGACTTATTTCCATTCCATTTTTTTCAAATTACTCTGTGTGTAAGTGTGTGTGTCACTGAATGATATTCTATTGTCCATACATACTACAATTTATTTATCTAGTCATCTTTTGATAGACAAAATGCCTAAAATCTAAAATTTGAACCAGCATAAAATCAAGCAGTTCTACTATTTGTACCTTAAGAATTCTGAGTAATGTTCTGAGCAAAAAAGAAGAAGTACTATTACAGAGAACACTAAACCATGGCATCTACTTCTGAAAGTTTACTAATTTTCAGCACAATATAATATTGTGTGTGTTCAGTGTTAAGCCTTTTTTCTCTCACTGTGCCTTACAAATCTGAATTAGAAGAAAAAAGAAGAATGCCATCTTTCAAGAACAATGAAAGAAAGAAACAACATAAAAATATTCTGAATAAACATACCATAGGCATATCTATGCATCGATTGTGAAACCACTCACAGTAGCCTAGACAGGAATAAAAGCATATTTCTGACATCTACCATTGTAATGGTGTACATACTTTCTCATTACAATATATGCAAACCATATCTGAGACTTATGACACAAGGTGGTATGCTTATGAAACATTACATTGATATATAGTTTGAACTGTACTAATTAAACAATATTTCATTAGTCCTTTTCTTTTTGTAAAATAATCCAATAATGCTTTTTAGCACACACTACTTACTATAATTCTGCCATACCCAACCAAAGATTTCACTAATTTTTATCTTTAGGCTTATAAAGAAACTAAATCAATGGGATAATGTGCTAATCAGATGATGTGAATATTATTTCTTTCTGTCTTTTTAAATAAGGCTTTTTTCAGATGTTGTTTTCATGCAACAGTAGAAAAATATTTAAAAAGATAGTTTTTATTGATTCTTTGAAAAATTCACAGTGTATTCTGAATACATTCAAATCCTCAGCCTTACCATGTTCTCAATCCTCTCACACTTTCCACCAAACTGTGAGGTTTTAAAAATCAGCGCAGCGTTATTTGTAATAGCAAGAACCTGGAAACAACTTAGATGCCCCTCAACTGAAGAATGGATTAACAAACTGTGCTACATCTACACAATGGAGTACTACTCAGCAGTAAGAAAAAATGATATCATAAAATTTGCAGGCAAATGGATGGATTTGGAGAATATCCTCCTGAGTGAGGTATCACAAACCCAGAAAGATAAGCAGGGGATGTACTCTCTTATTAGTGGACTCTAAACAAACAAACAAAGCAAAGCATGCCCAAGCTGCAAACCACAACTACTGAACAGCTTGGGATCTGAAACACCCTGGACTGACACCTTTGATCCCACTCCCCATAGAGGAACACCTGACTCAGTCTTGATGTTGGGGGGAGAAAACTGGATCTGCCAGGAGTGGATACTGAACTAAGGAATATTGGGACAGTGGGACCTTAGGACTGCCTGCTGCCTGCCCAGGGAGGGGATGGGGAGTTGTGGAGAAGAAAGAATAACCTGATGTGGTGGGAGGGGGAAGAAATCTTGAATAAGGATATACAAGGATAGAAAGTGTGACTTCTTTGTTCATAATAATAACAAAGAAAAAAAAAGAAAAAAATCAATGCTATTTTGCAGACGAGTCTCTTTCGAGTTTCCCTTGTGAATTCATCCTCATAGGCCTTATGGTGAGTCTCTAACAGTTCTAAACACACAGAGTAGAATTGTTGCATCAAGATTTGCTTGATCATTCTATCAGCTTTAGCCTATCAAACTATGATCAGATTACATGTAGAACAATCTTTCCATGGAGAAGTTGCCTTAAGTTGGAAGGCAAGAGTGATTCTCAGAATTCTAAGCATAGACTTGCCTATACAAATCTCATCATGCTGTAACTATCATGCCATTGCAAGGCAAGCTTGAGACATAAATCCTGAGTCATTTGTGCATTAGGAAAGTGAGAAGAAACCTGTCCAAGTCTGCAGAAATGTCCCTAAGACTTAATGTCTTTTCCACTCAAAACGGCAGGCATTAGAGCTTTGTAAATGATTTTGTGTGTGTGTGTGTGTGATTTAATGTAGCATATTAAAAGCAGAACTTGTGATTCTTGAACAAAGAACTGAGTGTAGCTTTCAGAAAATGGTCATTCATCATTCGTTATAATAAGTCCATTTATAATTTGAAGTTTCATTTAATTAGTGCCACATACACGAAGCTGCCTTCTGTTATCAACCCTAGTAATGTAGAGACATATTATCTGTTCCTTCTAGAGTAAGTTACAAATAAGTATCTCAAGTGGAACAAAACAATGGAAATAACAATGGAAGTGTTAATTGCCTGTGCAATTAAAGTGTCTTATATGCACATGAATGAAGCAGTCTGCTGTATTTACATTTCTAATGGCTATTAGCCTTCAGATAAGGCATACTGTCTTTATTTACAACTTCCCAGATAAATCATGATGAGTGGTAATGTGCAACAAATGGAAAGTCAGTGTTTACACATTTTCAGTAAGTCACACTCACATGGAGCATATTATGCATTGAATTCTGTTTTGCTTTGTAATACTAGTGAGAAACCCTTATTAAAAAAATCCTATAAAATTCCTATTAATTGTATATTCTTCTGTTGCATAAAATGTATATTCAATATATGATTAGTTAGAGAAAAAAGGAGTATATATACAAAATGGAGTTTTATTTAGCAATAAAGAGAAAAAAAAATACACTGTCTTGTAGTTAAATGGATGCCATTGGAGATCATTCCATTAAGCAAAGTAAATCAGACTCAGAAATGCAAATATCATATTTTCTTGTTTTTGACACTAGATTTTTGTAAATGCAGAAGACTATTTATGTATGGCATGAAAATAAAATTAAGGATTATGAGGGAATGAATGGGAATAATGAGGGGGAGAAAAAAGAAGGATAAAGAGAGAGTGTGTGTGAAACTGAAAATATCCTTCTGAGGCCAATGAGATGCCTCATCAGATAAAGTACTTGCTGCAGAAGCCTGCAAACATGAGTTCCATTTCTGGAACCCTACTATCTTTTATATAATAGCATATATAGACTGCACCTGCACCATGCCTGTTCCATGTACACATGCACATGCACACACCCCTCACACCCACAAATTATAATTATAATATTTAAAACTATCTTTATTTTTTATGAAACCCATAAAGTATTATAGTGAATATACATCAATAATGGAAATATAAAAGAATAAAATCAGGAAGAAAAAAATTGTTGGTTTGAAATCTAATATCCTTAAAAGATGAAAATATATACTTCCAATTAGTTTGGTAATGTTTATTATCTAAAGGAAAATTTTATGTTCCTTGAAATGCAGTGTTTTATCCTCTTTTTCCTTTCAAAATTCTGGGTGGTATGTAATAGCATTCAATGAACAGTAACACACTGATGTGTTATTGTACAGACAATGCCTACTTTATTGATAGTGTTTGGATATTTACCAGACACTAAACTGTTTTTGCAGATGAAGCCCATTCTTCATAAAGAAATGTCACCACTCCAAATATTTAGCCAGAGACTTTTTTTCTGATGATAGGTGTAGGTGGATGTCTTTCTGTCCCTTCTAAGTTCCTAGGTCTGGTCAAACTCTCCCATCCACAGTCCTGTGGCTACTTAAAATGATTACTCAGAGTCTTACACTAATTACCAGCTCTTTGGCCTATGTGTCAGGCTCATTACCACCTAGCTCTTATAACTTAACTCCACCCATTTCTATTGATCGATGTGTTGTCATGTGCTGAGTGGCTTTACCTGTGTCGCATTACATCTTAGTTTCTAGGCAGTGCTTGCTGCTTCTTTCCCTGACTCCACCTTCCTTCATCTTTATCACTGCTTGGATTTCCCACCTGCCTCTAAGCTGCCTTGCCATAGGTCATAACAGCTTCTTTATTAAAAAATGAAGATAAAACATATCCATAATGCACAGAAAGACATCCAATATCAGAGAGGTCTTTAGGGACCCTTTATACTTTGAAATATAGGCTTATAGAAATCTTTCTTATGATACAGACATGGAATAATTTTGAACCCAGATATTTGTTTATGTTACTGTTTCTTTAATGTAAAAGTGTTATTATTAAAGCCAGTGATCAATTTATGTTTGAAATTACTACAAATTTCATGTAATGGCTTTATAGTAAACAGTTTTTAAAATGATACGTATTTCCAATTACAAAATTATCCAAACACCAAATTATTCATATCTGTGGAAGTAAATGATATCTAATATAAACGCCTTTCCATTAAAATAAAGGATGAGATTTGTTTCTTCCTGTGCATTCATGCAGTAAAGCTTTCAGTGAGGTCCTCAGTAGATGATAAATGAGCATACCAACATTATAAGCCCAGATTTTTATAACATATACTAAGCTGCTATGGCAATGTGGCACTCTTGTACACTCTTTAAAAATACTAGCTGCAGCTTTTTGTAAAACAGACTGCCTACAGTTTGAACACCTACTATGCAGCATCTATGTGCTTGGCACTTTTCCAGAACTCTTTATCTCATTATTAGACTTATATTTAGTCTTTTCTAGTATAAAAGGAACCATGGCTCCTCAGTACAATTTACAACACAGCTTCATATATGCACAGTCAGAAGGTTTTTATTGTCTCACTTATTTTTAAGCCTTTAAGCTTCTCATATTATGCAATTATTTCCTCTTTGCCTAATTATACTTGTTTTTGTTTGGTTTAATTTTTTGTTTGTTTTTTTGAGACAGAATGTCTTGGTATAGCTTTAAAGGCTGTCATGGAACTCCTTCTGTGGACTAGCCTGGCACTGAACCCACAGAGATCTGCCTGCCTCTGCCTCCTAAATCATGGGATTAAAGGCATGCACCACCACTCATGTGAGGGCAATCTGCCTATAACATCTATCATCCCTTTGATTGCCAGGGTTGATCTGGCTGATCTGGCTGACAAGATGGGTTTCTCCCTTCTCCCCCATCACTCCATGTGCATACATCCTAAAGCTGTGCTATCTGTTGTAGAGGAGGACCTTTCTCCAAATAGAAGAGTATCTGTCTTAGTCGTGGGTGTATGAATAGCTATGTTCCCCTGCTAGAACCTAAAAACAAACTCTCAAAGAGAATTATTCTCTTGATACATATTTTAAGTTAAGAATGATTAAATTAAAATAAAAATACTAATTTTTAGGAAGAAGTACACATTTCCTTTTCAAAGATTAAGAGATAACATTATATTTATTAAATTTCAAGTTCAAGTACGCCTTGTGTTTTATTAAAGAGAAAACATATCTTAGTAACCATTACAACAATTGGTCATTTCCTCCTTTAAATTGGACTTAACATTTTAAATTAGGCTTATTACAAGCTAGTTTGTCCTGATATTATGCATGCTCCTTAGCCCGTAAGAAAACATAAGTAGATTCAACTCCTTCCCTGAGAATCTAGTTTACAAAATATTAGTGATACACTGGGAATTTTGATGATATATTTTATATTTAATAAAAATAGTCTGGAATGTCAGAGAACAGAGCTAACACATGAATATCAGGAAGTGGTGGCCCACACTTTTAATAGCATCATTCAGGAGGCAGAGATAAACCTGGATCTCTGTGAGTACAAGATCTAAAACAACCAGGCAGCAGGACGGCTGCACCCCTTTAAACTGTGAGCTTGAATATACCCTTCTTTTCTTCAGCTGCTCTGATCAGAGATTTGGTCACTGCAATGACAGAATAACTGATACAAATGGGTAAACATTAGACTGGTTGTTGGCACCAGAATCTGTGTTAGTGATATTGACAATGATCATGCTAGTTTAGTATCAATGATTACTATACTTTGAACTTTGCTTATAAAAAAGCTGAATTAACAAATGCCCAGATATTCCTACCAGTTTATTTTATAGCTTGTAAATGCTCTTCCAAATCAATCTTTAGAAAAAATTTTAGAAACTGACAAAAAAACACACAGTAAATCATTAAAATTGGTGACTAGATAATTTAAGAGCAAATAACATGAAAGACACAGGCAATGAGGCTGATAGTTCACAAAAAGAAAGTAAGTATATAGTATAATTTATATAGTCAATTATTCTGGAACATATATCCATCCCATGCATTAGAAAATCAGACACAGCAATATAGATTTCAATGCAGGCAGTGCTTTAAGAAAGGTTCAAGTGCAGTGTTCTGACTACTGAAGGACTTCAAGGAATATGGTGCTTAACTGGCATCTGTTTAACAAACTATTTTGACCTATTTTTCTCAATAGTTCAGAAGATCTGAGAAAATGAAAATGACTTGAGAATAACAACAATTAACAATTTATTTAAGCAGGAGTTTTGTATTCATCTTAGTGTCTAAAGCTGACATCTCAACCATAGAGCAAAGACAAAAACTCTGCATGAGAAACTCACATTAATCAAAAGCATACCCTCAATTTTTAAATTCATCAGTTCACACAAAAATGGATGCTATTATTTGAAGATATATGCATATGATTATGATGTTTATATAAACATGCATATATTATACATATATATTTATATTTAAAAACTCCACAAATTTGTATTCCTGAACTTTTCTTACCTAGAATATAGAAAGTTTTATCTGCTAGAGAACTCAGTTTGAAGGCTCTTGTCTTTTTTGAAATCTCAAGAAAACAATAAAAAATAACTAAAGATTATTATTTATTAATAAATAATGTCATGTTTCTCTTGTTAAAGTTTTTATGTCTTGTATGTCAGAAATCTTTCTACTTAATAAATGAGAAAATTAAACAATGATTACATTCTGAATTTTTTTTTTTTTGGTATTTCTAAAATCCACCTTAGATCACTCTTGTTACTAGTGCACAAAACGCTGGAACATTATCCAGAAAAAGCATTTTCTCCAAGAAGCTTTGGCAAAGAATTGTGTCTAAAGTAGTATTTCTGCCAACACATTATCTCCAGTTACTTCTTCACTATCACTTATTTCTCTTGGTATAATACAAATTTTTTAGTTGTTATACATTTATTTATGTTCATAATATACTTTCTATATGAGTTATATTACTCTTTATGTGTAAGTATAAATATAAAAGCATGCATGCATATACATGAATTATATGAAATATTATCTTTACTGTTTTATATTTTGATTCTTATTTAACTAGTGAAATAATTCTAAAAGTTACAAGTTCAAAGTGGCTAAACTTTACTCCTTGTTTTCATGAATCCAAGTTCAAAGTGTTTTTGAATATAATCAGAATCATCTTTCTCTGTAAGGATTGAAGTGGAATGAAAATTAAGATATGTGTTCACTTATAAAAATATAAGAATTTCTGCTGATATAATCATAATTTTAATTTCTCTGATACATAATTTGTAACTATCTAGTTAGGAATACAATGATTATTTTCAATGCAAACAGGAATTCCACCATTTTAAGAACACTGATACCTGGCTTAACCATCACAGAAACTATTTTAACCAGAGAAAGCTTCTCAAATAATCTTAGTGAAAATTATGCTCTCTTGGATTTATTTTACAAGTTAGTGATTCAAATCATTGCTTTGAGCAGTCCACCCAAAGAAGATACTATTTTAAAATTTAAAATTAAATGTATTTACTTAAAAGTTTCTGATTTTAAGAAATCAATTTCTAATTTATGATTTTTGTAAGCTTTGTTCTGTTTGATAGATTTTAAATATAAATAATACCTTCTGAATGACAGAATGATTTATGACTTTTTGTGAACTTACTATGCCTAGCTCTATGCCTACTCAGTACACATGCTTTTTGAAGAGGCTCCACTGTGATCCAACAGTACTGGAGGTGAAATGAGTCTATGTGAACACCCCATCAGAAAAAGGAGGATTTTTAAAGGTGAAAATGACAATTTTAACTTTTTATATTTTAATGAATTGTCTTATAATAGCGTAAGAACTGATTTTATTCTTTCCAGCTTTGAGCTAATGAGTTATTTCTTTCTGAATATTACAATAAATGCTCTGATAAGCCAATTTTTCATAATAATACCAAGTTAATAAATCACACAATTGAAAGAATTTCTATCTGATTGGGCACACTGACAGTGGAGTTAAAGTGGTACTCAAACAATGAAAAGGAGAAACTCCTAGTGCAGTTATTTGGTTCTTCTCTTCACTACCTAGAGTGCATTTATTTATTCAACATGTAAGAAAGGCTCTCACTAATGGATTCCTCCACCTGCCTCAAGACTGATGATGACAAATATTTAAGCAGAATGTTCTGTTGGAACCATTCCTGTGTCTGTGGACTGCAATCAGTACTCTGTATATAACAATTCTCATGAGAGGTGATTCCATTAATCTGCTGTGGAAGACTGTTGACATTTATTTGTCCACCTTTATCCTGCACACAAGGTCATCTATATTAGCACTGCTTCTTCATTTTATTGTATGATTATGGCAGTTCTCACCATTGTGAATACATATTTCATGTGTGTGAGTGTGTGTGAACATGCATGTGCACACACTTATATATCTTCCCAGACACAAGTCTAGACAGATTTATCTTAGATAAACTGTCCATTTCTTTTTTGATATGATAGTACAATAGTGATATTATGATTAAATGTGGCAGACCTTCACTGACATCACCACCAGGCTTTTTAAGTGACATAATGGAGTTGAACATGCCCATTTCTTTGTCATAAGCCTGCATGATGAGAAAACATATTTTTTTTGATCTCCTATATTTTAGAATTTGTTATAACAACTTAGCTTTTACCTTAGTAAATATGCTTGATGACAGGCCTGACATCAAATAGCATAACTATGCACAGTGAATCCTCAGATCAAAGAAAACAAAAGAATTTTTATTGAGAATTTGATAAAGAGAAAGCCAACATGATGTTCAACTGGGTTTATTTGTGTATTTTAACACTCAGGCCTTTTCTCATTCTCAGGTGACATTTCTTTATATATTCTAGCATAAACAACAGACAATTTTTGGTTGTGAGCCTTGCCTTTAATGGCTGAGCCAACTTAGTGGACTTAAAAAAAATGTACTTGTATAAAAGAATTCAAGGCTAGAATATAGCTAAAAGACACAGTGCTTCACTTCTGCATCGATCATCTCTGGCAGGGGTGTGGTTGACAAAGGCCTTGTTTTCTTTAAGGAGCTGGTTACAGGGAGTTTAATCATGCTCCAGTAAGTAAATGAGTAGCAGGAATGGGCTTTTTTGTAAATGGGGAGATCATAATGTTGGATATTAAACTGAGAAGACAAGGTATAACTGAGTTTGACAAGGTGCATGATGTACAATTATCAAATAATAAATAAAAATATTATGCTGGAAAAATAAAATAAAAAAAACAGATAATTAAATTAGTTCATCCTAACCAATAAATTTAAAAGAGTGAGGATTTTCCTACAATAGTCAAAACAATCTTTCTGAGTTCACAAATCCTATTTCCTGGATCTGCTTCTAGTGTACCCCTCTCACACAGTTGTATTATGTCCTTAGCTTAGCAAGGAGCACAGGATCTGGCACAAATGACACCCTTGATAAGATTTAAAGACAATTCAATGGTACCACTGGGCATCAACAATCCATTATAAGTTGGAGCACCATTTAAAACTCACTTAGAAGAGGAGAAGTAGCATTGCACTTGGTTCTACCTGATCAAATTAACTCGTACCAGAGTTTCTAAAGTTGCTATAATATCTGCTTGGCTTTTCTGAAAATAACTTGTAGCTTTGAGTGATCAAAGCTTCTTTTCCACCTGAATGCCTGCTAGAGAAAAAAGACTAGAAAACTCAATAAATAAGAAACTAAATGAAAGACAACACTTTACAGTCTGATGTTTATTGCTCTGAGGGTGGCATCTTCGCCAGCTAACATTCTGTTCACTATGAGCATCTGCTTGCTTTTACTCTTTGCAGATTGGCTTCAAGACCAGAGAGAAAGAAAAGTGAGTTGGAATATAGCTCAGCGGTACATATTGACCTTTCATCTGAAAGGATCTGGATTTTATCCTCACACTGCAAAAATAAACCACACAGTTTGAAAATTATTTTAAAGATACAGTAAAGAGATCATGGATGGTTTCATTAATGAAGTGTAGAATTATGAACATGTTTCTCACAGGTTGGAAACTGGAGCTGGAGAGTCCTTGCCATAGAGGCTACATTGTAAGTGTCTCTCATTTGGTCACAATGAATGCCACACTGTGGCAGTTCACATCCTTCCCTACATACACATCTTGAGGTTTTTGTTGTCCTTGTTTCCCTTACCTTCCTTTCAAATGTATTTTTAACTCATTGCACAAAGGTAATGGGTTTCAAAAGTCACGCTTTGATAGACAATCATTCTTGTTCATTTTTCTCTCCACTGTTCTTCTCTATCTCTTTCCGCCCACCTCCATAGTCCCCTTCTGTTGTCATGAAAACAAATACAGTTGAATGTTACAGTGATCATTCTCATTTTTAGAACCATCAAGATAAAACCTACTTTCTGAAAAGAACAGCTTTCAGCATCATTGCAAGCCTAGGGCCTCCTCCCCAAGGTGGCTTATCAAAGGCAAATGTCAGCGAATGTCTCCAAAACTATGTGATCATTGATCTCTGATACAAAACAGTAGAAGGATGTGAGGAAGGATTCCTGTAGATGGATATACTGTTTCCTATATTTGGCCCAAAGAGTTAAATGTGATTTGAAGCAGTTAAATATTTCTTTGTTTTCCCATCCTTTGTGTGTGTGTGTGTGTGTGTGTGTGTGTGTATGTGTGTGTGTGTATTTTCCTGCATGTTTAATATGCATGTTTAATATATTGATGTTCCAATGGCAAGTATTTTTATGTGCAAAGTTCACAAGGCAACAAGGGTCTGAAATATTCAAATAACCTTTCTTCTGGTGTGTCATGTGGTGAGTCTATCAGAAAGATCTACAGCTGAATCTATAGAATAATGAAGATTGTCTTTTCCAGTGAAAGAAAAACTTATCCAGTCTGTTGAAGGACTGAAATTGAGAGAATGTTGAAGCATTCTTCCTTTATTCTGAGTTTCACTGAACTGAGACAACAGTGTTCTACTTTTTGATTTAGGCTGAGCCTAAAATATGTAGTGACAGTACTTATATTTCATGGAGACTGTTACTAAGATAATCACATTGCTTTCCTGGCCCTGAACACTCAATTGCCTTAGCATGGCATGAGCCAGCTCCTCATAATGAAAATACTTGTGTTCATACTCAGTAGAAAGTTATTTCCAAATAATAACATGACAAATTAGCTTCTAATAAACTTCATTTAAAAAGCTAAGTCCAACTAAAAAAATTAAATCACAAAATTTACAAATGAACTTAAAATATGTAATGTCTAATGAGGTGACCCAATCTCAGAGAAAAGACTAAGAATGTTCTTTTTCATATGGAGTTTTTAGCCTATAATGTATGCATGTGGTGTGTGTGTGTGTGTGTGTGTGTGTGTGTGTGTGTGTGTGTGTGTGTGTATGTGTGTAAATAGATATCTGAGTGGATCTAGTACAGCATGCAAAGAAGATGTAGAAAGAGTAAGTACTAGGTGATAGATGCTTTAGTCCAGGAGGAAGGACAAAACCCAGGTAAAGAACATGAGTCATAAAAGGTTGTAAAGATGACCGAGTTTTTTGTGTTTTGTGCTTTAGTTTTAATCTATTGTGAATTTCTACTTTTTGTTCTTGCTTCAACTTTCTTTATTAATTCTTTTACAAACACCTCAATTGCATAAAATCCAGTTGATAGTGAAGGTATAAAAATCCATATCTTCATAGCTTCAGAGTGGGCTTTTTAAGCACAGAAGTTCATTTCTCTGTGCAGACCTTGGGTCTCGGCCACTGCTTGTTTGAGTGGCTCTGTAAGTCTAACTGTGTGGTATTTTTTATTTGCAACGTTTCTTTTTAATATTGAGTAGATTTTTAAAAAAGTGAAATGTGTTATATGCATTTCCCTGAAGCTTGTAAAAGTCAGTATACAAGAGAGATGATGTGGTACATAATTAGCCTGACTCTGGTAGAAAGACTTCTAGTAGTTCTCCATGAGTAACTGAACAAGGTGCTAATAAGTGAGAAGTCACACTGACATGAATGCCCTAGTGAACTGCATTAAGGATGTTACTGTTACTCATGCACAGCACTGTGGGTTAACACTGCCTGGATGTGAAAGGCAGTATACAAACTTCCTTATTCTGTGGAAATACTCCCATCTGTGAGAGACAAAACATTTAAGCAAATGCCCTCAGTAATTTCTAATTAAATGTTTTTGCTAATGCAAAGCACAAAGTATCACGGACTCTGAGTTTGCAGTTTTATAGTTATGTGATAATTCAATTTTCATTATAGAAATTTTATCTGACATCTCTCTCCACAGTTGACTGTCTCAGAAATCAAGCAGGCTACTTTTGTTGTTGTTTTTTATAAAGATTTTGATAAAGTATTTTCTAAAACTAGAAGGGTCTTTATGAAAACTTGCTTTGTACATTTTGTTTTTCTTCTCATTTCTGTCTCTGCATTCATAGAGAGTTCTAAAATGAAAATATCTTTAAACTTCCTGTGGTGTTGGTGTGCCTGAGGGTACAGTATTCTTAAACTAACCATGTCTGATATGTTTTCAGGGAGTATTCATAGAGGCATGGGTTTTATTTTATTCTATTTTGAGACAAGGTTTTATGTAGCCTCAAACTTCCTATATATCTTAGAATGACCTTAACTTACAATTCTCAAATTTAGCATCTTAATGTTGATATATATATATATATATATATATATATATATATACATACATACATATATATCCTTGAATTTATGTGATTCATAATATAAAGCCTAAATCTTTCATATGAGGAAACAAACAGACCAGGAATCAGGACACATTAACATTTCAAAACAAAACTTAGCCAAACTATATATATATATATATATATATATATATATATGTATATATATATTATATATATATTAATTAAAATGAAAGACTAAAAGACTCAATCAGGTTTATTTTTGTTTAAACAAATGAAAAAACTCACAGCAGAATGTAATTAGTGAATTAATTAAACTGAGTACAATTTTCTAAGAATCAGTCATGTTTTCTGCCTCTTCCACCTTTATATGGATATAGCATAAACATATCTACTTCAATGGTTTTGCTTATAATATTGTATTCCTTAACATTCAAGGCAGACAAAAAAAATCTAAAAAAGTAAAAGTTTTGGTCCTTATGTTTTTCCTTGATCTTTCTCTTAAGCACATTTTAGAAATAATTACACCCACTTACCTTTTACAGCACACACACAAACCAGTATAAACCTAAATATACACATTCAACATATATACAAACATACATGTGTGTGGGTATCCAAAAGATGTGGAGAAAAAATATCAAGATCTTGATGTCAGCTTTCTTGGTTCTAGTCTTATTGATGTCCTTCAAGGCCAACCCACAGTTGAGCCCTGACCCTTTTCTGCATCATGTCTGGTGAATTCTTACAGAGCAAGTGCCTTGTCTGAGGTAATCACTGTGAGTGTGTAACAATCTCTATAAAATACTGAATCTGAGTAGAGATGTAGATTAACACCAATTCCATATTCTGAGTTTGTCAACTAGGATTAATTTTGTTATAATCACTTATTAAGATATTAAAATGAAAGAAAAATGTCATCATAGTAGTATGTTTCTTTCAAAACAATTACAAGACCATGTTCTCTAAATTTTGCTTCTACAGGGTGAGTATGGAATGGTTTAAAAGAACCAAATTAATTCCCAGTATAATGTGTGGGAAGTATGATTACAGTAAGGAAAAAAATATTTATAAGAATGTGGAATTGCACATTTTTTTTAAAAAAAGGAATCAATATTTTAGAAAAACTATAATATTGTAAAAATCTTATTAGAAGATTCATATATTCACAATAAGCTCCTTTGATGTGTTATTTCAAGAAACTAGGAGGCAAGTGAAAAAGACCACATTTTCTGTGATTTGCAGAATGTGCCAGATAAGAACCAGGCAAATGTGTATATGGCTGTGACTCCACCAAGCTGATCTTAAACACAGTGTTCTTTGAATCACCAGTACTTAAGGTAAAGAGTATAAAAGAATGGGTCACCCTGAAAAGCCTTAGGACAGTGGGCCCCAAAGAGGAGCATTAGGGAAGCTGGTGTGTTTCCCTCAACCCCTCTGCCCTGAGGTATCAAAGGTGAGGTGAATTAAAGTGGCAAATAAATTATAATAAATATAACTGTTATTAATTAATTCTCAGTGCTTCAGATTTTACTAAAATGGGCTATTTTATTTGTCACAGCAAATTTTAAATGGAGTTTTTGCCTATAACAATCTTATTTTGATTGTTCTCTTAGTTTCAGTGTGGCTACTGCATATAATTAATAAGAGTAAATCATGTACTGGAAAGATACATTGCTGTGCTATCACTGCGACTTGAAATCAGTAATCAGAACCCAGGTGAGAGAATATGAATGTGATGGCATGAACTTATGATCCAGCCCTGGGGAGTAGAGCCAAGTGGATCCCTCAGGCTCACAGGGAAGCTCTCTCATCCAAATCAGCAAAATCAGGCCAATGGGAAAAAAAAGTAAATAGAAATGTTGTCAGCACCTGAACAACACCTCCCAGGGTTAACTTTCCTACATTAATCTTCCTATATTGACCTCAACTTGTGAACATGTATACATGCATACCCACATACATCTACACTTATGTACATACAAACACATATTTTCACACATATATATGCACAAAGCATGAAGTATAAGAAATGAAGAACTTGTGTTTTATTTTTAAATAACTTGATATTTTATTTTACTCTCATACTATTTTTAATATTTTATTGTTCTTAAAATTATTCTTTTCAATATAATAGCAATATACTATCATAATAAACCAGAGAGCTAGAGACCTAGATATTATTAAATATGGCGTCAGCACCACCCTCTCATGCTTAAGCCAATAAAACAATCTACGGAAAAGCCAGACTCTGGGAATAAAGAAACTGAGCCATCTTAATTTTTTTCTTTGGTGTGTGTGTGAGGAACAGTGTAATTTTCATGGGCTTATGTTCTGAGAGAGACTTAAGATTGAGAAAAATTAAAGAGAAACAGCCTTGTCAAGACTACTTCATTCTTATTAGCTGAAATACTACATTTGAAATGTTTAAGTAAGCGAATGATTTCACATAAACTTAACTAATGTTATTGCTTTAAAATATGAATCTATCATGTTTGCAGATATTCCATTCTTCAAGGTTTAAAACAGTAACAAGAACACAGGAAACTGTCTGTCATATGTGTGTCATCAGTCAATACAACAACACATTCTTGAAATTGCTTCCTGGGTAAAGCTTGTCTACCTCTGATCTAAAGCACTTTATAATGGTGCCTACTGGGTTCTCAATGAGAATGTCTTCAGTTGTTAGCAGCAGCACTGGAGTTATGATATGCAATTCTGGCAGATGGAAGAATCCAATCGTATTTCTTTTCTACTTACTTAAGATGTGAAGTCATGAGAAAGTTACTAGCATCTAAATTCATACACACTTCAACCATGCTGGAAAAATTTGAAATTTATTTGCAAAATGTAATAAAACAAAAGCCCACGGGAAGTTCAGCATGTGCATATGAATACAGTAGACATGCATGGATGTGCTTTTGCTGAAAGTTTGAGTCAAGAAAATGATTCCTTACTCTAGTACTTTCTCTTTTTCTCTAAGATTCACCTATAAAGCATCTATAAGAATAATGGGTAACTGTAGCCATCATCAAAGAAACTCCTTATTTTAGCCATAGAATACTGCTACAGAAAGTCACAGCTACACAAAATTGAGAAAACAACTGACTGCACAGAGCCCAGCCATCATTGGTACACCTATAACGTAATTTCTACACCACAGGCTCTAAAAACATTCCTAAGATGGGGCAGAATGATTCTAAGTGCCAGAAGATCAGGAGATCTACTGTGCGAGTGTGCTTTTCAGGTATAACAAGAATATCCATGAAGTATCAACAATATGAGTGCCTAAATACTAAATACTTAAACACCTTGACATCATTAACATCTCAGTTTAAATAGGAAAATCCCACAATGTTCCCACCTACATAAAGAGTTACAGGCAATTAACAACCTCTGAGAAAGGGAGAGTCAGGCTTGTCCAGGAATTGGTTATGCAATACCAAGTGCTCACCCATCTTTAGAAACATATAGTCAACCAATAATGAATGAACTAAGCAAGTTGTATTTATATAATTATTTATTTATATGTAAATACAAAAACAATTGTTAAAGATAAGGAGGCTATAAATCTGGGAAAGAGTTGAGAGGGGGCAGGTGTAAGGACAGAGTGATGATGTAATCATTTAAATTAAATTTTAAAAAGAATTTTAAAAAGTAACAAGATTAATAGCAAGAATTGAGAGCAACCGACTGTTCTGTCTTCCTACCTTAGATGACTGACTTGTTTACTAAGAAGTCCAAACAAACAGAGAAAAGGATGAAATAAACATCAATCTCATCCTGAAACCAAGAGCATTCTGCACCTTGCTTTGGAAAAGGCTGTCTTTTTTTTTTTTTTTTTTTTTTTTTTTTTTTTTTTTTTTTTTTTTTTTTTTTTTTCCCCCTTGGTCACTTGCACCATGCAGCTGCTATTTCAGGAGGCTACAATGAGGTCAGTGTAGAAGCTGGACAAGAAGCCAGTGCACTTGGATGAGGACAAGTGTTTCATTCATGACTGTTTTGGTTTAGACAAATAAGAGACCTTAGCAACATCATAATTGCTAAATACGAATACAGCAAAAAGATCTGCCAGGGCAAATTCCAGTGAGTTCAGGAATACCGGAAGGCAGCAGCATCTGCAGCAGGAAGAGTAGGGTGAAACAAGCTTTCTTGTTAAACTGCAGATTCCACAGTAGTCTTCCAGTACAAGAGAGGGGGTTGAATATATTAAATGCAGTTTTGGAATGGCTATTTATTTTGCCTTTTTAAAAGCTGCTCTTACTAAAGCTACAGTCTTGGATTTGAAATCATACTGGATTTCTTTCCTGATCTCCATCTGAGGCAATAGCACTCTGGAAAGGACTGAACCAGAAGGTGAATTAAACCGCTTTGCTCTTATGGAAACCTTCAGCATAAAGGGCAAGGACTGCTCACAAGAAACCAAATTACTGCAAGAATTTGCGGCTTCCGTGATAGCCATGCCTTAAAGTGTACTGTTTGTGATTATCGTGCAGGATTTGTAAACCTTTCTTCAAACTCCCTTTCATCTTTTCTTTCTTTCTTTGCTGCCTCGATGCTTTTATAAGAAAAAAAAAAAAAAGTCAGGTCACTATGCTCCTGAGAGGATTTCTTTGTCCTTTGATCTGATCTCTTTAGGAAGAACAATTATCTCTGTTTTTAGCCTAAGTAGTAGAAAAAGAAGGGTGCTTACTGCGCTACTGAATATATACTGAGCACAATTCATGGTCAACAACTCTTCCTTTTCCTATGACTAGTCGTATTATAGACACATGATCAGCCTTGAACAGATAAATAGATAATCTAATAATTTTTTAAAAAAATCAATTACACTCTGAACTTAAAGAGAGGTTGGATGTTTCAATGAGAGAGATACTTTCACAATCTTCCACATAACTCTTCATAAAGCCTTGCATTCCAGCTTACACCATATAGGCCGCCTCCTCCCCCAACCTTTACATTAGGCCTTCACAACCTCAGACTAACTGTACCAGTTAGTCTGTAAGAATGCAAGTCATTCTTCTCATTTGTTCTTAGTTTTAAATAATTAAATGTATAATGTATATTGAAGAAGTTTTGATTTTTGTTACTTTTTACTTTTCTGAATTTTAAAAAATAAAAGCTGAAGTATAACGGATAAAGAAACTGGAGAAATTTCAATCCTTACTGGTAATACTGTGTGCATCCTATCACTAGAATGACTTTCAAATTCTTTTCAGGTTAACACTTTCTAAAGTCATATATATTTCTTCCTTTTATTATCTATCTATTTATTTATCTAACTTCAACTGAAATATTAAGTTCAAACAGAAAAATTAACCATTTAGAGCTGTAAATTGAAGAAATTTGGTAAGCTTATTCGTGGACCATTATTTAATTTTAACCCATGTTTTGAAGTTGATTCCATAAAAGATAAGCTATACTTGATCCAGAAACAGATTTTAGTTTTAGATCATTTTAACTAGGATTTTTCCATTTCTGTAGAAGACATTTTACTTTTTACTAAACTCTAAGAGAGTGAGTATAACACCCTGACCACAATCAAATTAAACAGGAGGATATGTGGTAGGTTTCATGGGCATTTCATCGTCTTTATTTATTTTCTTTTCTTCAAGGACATTTACCTTTTTGATTGTTTGTTTGTTGGCTGAGGGGAGACACAGGATCTGGCTTTCTCAAAACCTCAGCACCACTTTCTCCTTCTGACTTCCGTTATTACTGCTCTTTGGGGAGTTCCAGTCCTTTTAACTGGACCTGCTTGACTGTTTAATCACTTCAGCCTCAGGATTTGGTTAACAATCAATGTATTGAGACATAATGAGAAGGAATTACATTTTCTGCACAAAGTAAACATCAATAGAAAAGAAATCTTTTAGAATAGAATCCTAGGGCTGATGGTAGCTGCTGTGGCTGACTGCTGTGGCTGCCATGACCACTGTGACCCCTGTGGCTATGGTGGCTGCCATGTCCACCCTCCTTTCAAAGAGTTAACCTCAGAAGAACTCAACTAAAATGCAAACCTTTGGGCACAGACACAGCAATTTCTAAGCCAGCATCTTCTCAAAGCTAGAATCATAAAATCTCATGTATACCATCCACTGCAGGATTTTTTTTTTTGAGAAATCCACTTATGTTTGAGTTTCTGTCATCTGATGATTAAGTGGGAAAATGAATAAGCCATTTCCCCATATACGGCCAGTCATTTTCCCCCAAAGTTATCATTCTAAGGGCACCAAGCACCGTCAGAGAACTTGTTTGAAGCACAGCTCTTCAGTCTCTGCCAAGAAGTGGGAAGTCACCTGTATTTTAAAAGACCTCACACAGGGGTGAGTACCACCATTCTAACATAGTTGTATCCACAGGGAAAGCAGAAGGCCATTCTAGATTCTTCCTTTACATAAATCTTGTTGCAGTAAGCACAACTCATTCACAGAGGGACTAGATAGCATCCAAGGAAATATTGGAAGGTGAATGTGATCCACAGAAGCCAGGGCTTTCCATGTTTATGTATTGAAAGTGTAAATCATGTCAGGATAAGGTTGAGTGGGAAGCTAGGAATTGATAAGGAGAAGGGCCAGGATTGAACCCATGAATAATTGACTCAAAATTCCAGGTTTGGCAGGCTCTTTCATTTTCTGCTAACTGCTTTTTCACAGTCTGAAACTGCTTTCACCTTATCTGCGAGCAACACCACTTGAACAGTTGACATCTGTTTCCATTCCGCCAGAGAACCTCTTGTCACTAGTGAACTAATGACATAGACAGAGATCCAAATGACTGTCAGATATGCCAGGGATCAGGTTTTTTTTTTTCAGGCTTCAGCAATCTCCTCTGTCCTGTATGTCATAAGTCTCTGACATCTTCCCAACCACTGCTATTTCCATCTCTTAACACAAACTCAACAGCTCACACAAAAGGTCATGTAAAAATCAAAGCTAAAGTGGTTATTAAAAATACAGTCATGTTAGTGTAAATTTTCTCAAAATCTAAAAGCATTTTGGGCATGAAAGATAGATGAGTATAAGTGCAATTCCAAATGAGTTTAGCACATTTCAATACTGCCTAGGGATCTAGAACCTAATTATTTAACATTGAGTACTAGGTTTCTAAATGAAAAATGAAGTCATTTTTAATTTGTATTTCCAGCTTAAGGTAGGCAGCTTGAAACCAAATCTTGAGTTCTTGTTTTCTATTTTTTCCCTTTTAATTCTGCCTTAAAATTTATCTGCCTATCCTGCTAGGAAAAGTTATTGCAAAGGATGCAATGAGTTGATGCGTTAATGTGAAAAACACTTTGAACAAGGCTTATTATCTAATAGGAAATAAAAAATATTAACATAGTAAATGCTGAATAGGTCTTACCATTCAATAAAAATTAAAAATAAATGATGCCATTTAAACACGCTATATCAAAATAATGAACAGATAGTAAATTATAGACATTAAAAATTGTCTTTTGATTATGACAATGTAAATAGAAATTTACAAGGTGAGAGCACTATAAACTAGTCATTCAAATGCAGTTTTATGAATCTTTGTGGCTACTCAGAAAAGCAAAGGGCTTTGCTATAGGTAAGCAAAAAAGAGTTATTTGTTCTACCAAATAAAGGTTACCACCCATTTCCTACTTTCCCCCAAATTAGCACATGCTATTTGAATACCTATTGCTTCCTGTCACTGACCTGGCTCTCTGTCAGAACTAAGGACCACTAACTTGTAACTGTTTTCAAATGAAGCCACAGGAAAGATCACTCTTTTCATCAGAGACTGTCAGTTGTATGGAACTTGAAGATTTTCCTGTGCTGTCAGGTCCTTTGGGTACAGTGTGAGACTCGCATCGAACAATTTAGAGACAATGTTAGTTTGTTTTGAAGATTTTGTAAACTTAATTGCGTATTCAAACTTGTTAACTATATGTTCTCTGCTTTTAAATTAAACTTGTTGTGCATAGTAGATGTTCAATAAATGCTGTGAATCCCATGGTTATCTTCCCACAAGAAGCTAAGGATATGTAGACTATTGCAGCATCTTGTGGGTGCTGAGAATTGAACTCAGATCCTCTGCAAAAGCCATAAATGTTCTTAAACATTTAGGGGTGTCTTTAGCTCTTCTTAGAGAGAGGCATAAGGTGTGTGACTCTAAGTGACTTGAATGACATTTTAAGAGTGTTAGCTGGTGGAAGGTATCATTCTCTGAGTTCTTGAGAGTCTCATTATGAACTGTGGTTTTATACCACACCTTCTGTTGTTTGTTATAAAACTTTGCAAGCAGATTATTAGTCTAAGATATTCAATTGCTTTGCGTTCTGTCTGGCTACTGGTATAGGCCCTAGAATACCTTTTATTTATAATGATCTTTTATAAAGTTATAAAGCCTGAACAAGAATTATTTAAGGCTAAATTAGTCTACCAACTCCTGACATATTAATTCATTCAAGGTGCTTCAGCATTGACTTTGTTGCCCCAATAACTGGTATGCAAGTTAGAGAAAAGAACCAGAATGGGATGCAAACTTAGTTACAGCTGTTTTGACTAATAGAAAATTCAAAAGGGCTATAACATATATAAGACAATAAGTTAGCAGCTAACAGAACAGAATGCACCTTCAAAGTTTAAGTACAAGGGTTCGTTGTTTTTTGTTTAACCTCTGTTGTTAGGTGTGTACAATAGTTTTAATGGCAGCCTAGTACCCCTTACAGCAAACACTACTGTTATCGCTGTTACACAATTAGTGTTTTTGCTAATTTTGTAAGACCTCAGAGAGAAAGCAGCTTTTAAGTGCCTTATACTTTCAGTTGTTTACTCATAGCACTTCTCAGAGCAAGTGGATATGATGCTTAAAATTCGACTCCACTATCCTAGACTGCATAATTTAAAGAGAAGACACCTGTCTATCACATGAAGATTTTCCCCTGGTCATTGAAAAAATGCAAAAGTGGATTTAGCATGTTTTCTCATATACAAGTAGATTTCCGAGCTAAGGAGCAGGGAGTCCAACTAATTTTGAATTACTAATGAAAACATAGTTTTTAGTACAAATATATTTCATATCAAATAAAAATATTACCTACAATTTTGTTCATCTAAAATTCAAGTTCATATTGTGCGACTTTGTTGTATGTTTTTATTATTTTTACTACTTTCTACAGACATTTAATCTTTATGCAAGTTGATAAAGTAAATTATATAATTTCCATAGCTTTGTAGATTACATGAGGCAGTGAAATACTAGTATTTTATGTCAGAAATAGACAAATTGTTTTCAAAGTATTTTTAGCTGCTATGAATTCTAAGGAAACCATATTTGGTCAATGTTTATCTATTGTATTATATGAAATACATTATTTTTGTCAAAGTAGTGAGTTAGGATTAAGCTTAACAAGAAAGACAAATAGTTAGAATGTAAGGTTTCCAGTTTTTTTAGTTCTTGCAGAGTTGTGTTGAATCTATAGTGCTCTAAACAGTAGTCCTTACATTTACAAATAAGCACTAGGGAAACAAGGAATTATAGACATGCTGGCTTGCTTATTGAAAAAAAGCAATGTAAAACCTGTTTTTCACCCAGAAGCTGGAAATGGAGGTGGTTAATAGCCTAGGTAACCCCTGAGCAGGTCCATACCTGGCTACCCTAGACTTCCATAAACAGGACCAGAGGTGATTACCAGGCCAGGTGGCCTCTGCACTATCTGTATGATGGGGACCACACTAGATTCTTCCTCCTCAAAGCCCATAAAATAATATCCTATCCATAAGTAACCTATCTATAGAACCTATCTTCATAAAACAAGTGAAATATGCTTTGAAAAGAGTTTCAATGCAAATATGCTATATTATGCACATGGAATTATGCCAGAATTTTTTCAAATTATACTATATTGAAATAGGCCAAAAATAGACCCAGGGGTTAGTCTCTAGGAGTTTGGACCATCATGATGAACCAGAATTTTTTCTTACCTCATATAGATTGTTCCTCTGCCAACTTTGATGTTTCAGAGAACTCTCCAGAGCATTTTCCAAACTTTGGACCAACAAATGCTGATTATCACCTAAGTATCACTCAGCATTATTCCACTATGGTCATAACAGCCCATGGTTGTGATTTCAGCTCTGCTTGTCCATGGTATCCTCATGCTCTTCTTCCAGTAATGTCCTGCACAATCTTCATTACAATCTATGAACCCTTTTTCATTCTGACACAGTCTGAGCTCCTTATTCTTCTTCCATTCTGACAACTCAAGATTTTCTTTCTTTTACTGTGCTGTTCACATCTCTCTGTTCCAAGCTGTGGCTTCATTATCATTTTACCTTTGCCATTCCTTTTCTGTCATCTTGAGACATAAAAATCTTTCCTTTGAATCTACCTGCTACTAGCTCATTTCTACTCATAATTAATTTTCTTCCCAATATTCAGTCCTGTTGTTCATTTCTATAAACTCCAAGTTAGATTTTTTGCACTATTCTGAGATGAAACTTTGTAAAAAAGAAAAGTAAAAAATGCTATTTTGCTCACTTTTCTAAATTGCCTTGTTCTTCTAATCGGCGAATTTAAAGCTTATCACTAAGAAACTAAAAGACTTGAAAGATTATTGTAATCTTCTTTTCACTTGCTCTCTACTTTTATTTTCATATATACCTCACCAACACAAACTTATGAGCTGTATTTTTTCAAAACTATCTGCAATAGTCAGTGTTTAGGGAATGGTTATTGTAAGAATATGTCATCACAATCCTTGATTCTCACTAGTCTCTATGTCTCCTTTAATTTAATACCTAAAAAAGATATGGGAGGAAGGTCTTGGAAAAAGTTTTGCAGAGTTACAATGCTGTTAGCATATATTGACACAGCTTGTGGAAAGATTTTGGGAAACAGTCACACAAAGCAAACATGAAATGTAAGTGCAGCTGCTGAAAATTGCAATTAATTGATAGTAGAACCATATATAGATGTCTTAGATGTCATCTCCATAAGTGACTCATTGGTTCATAAAACAGCCACAAAATTGGGAGGGCTTTTACTTTTGCTGTTGATTAGATATGTTTTCTCAGCCATTAATATTAAGGAGAATCCAGTTGCTTTTCTCTAGGACAGAAATGATCATTTCTCCACTGCCTGTGAAGATGTATGCATCTTAGTCTAAATTGCCAAGATATTTCTCTCCTTGTGTTCATACAAGAAATGCAATAAATTTTGTGTGTTTTGTTTAGCTATACCTTCTGAAATTTTCTATATAGATATAGAAAATATCTGAAATAAAAACATTGTTTCTCACTTTACTAATAAGAAAAACATGCTATTTTAAATTTATTTTGAGAAATTCATTCATGAGTACTTTTTTATATGCTCTCCATTGATTCCTCTCTCATCTCCAGTTCTTCCTGTGTCCCTAACTCCCTCTCAGATTTCTTCTCTGTCTCTGTCTCTGTCTCTGTCTCTGTCTCTGTCTCTGTCTCTGTCTCTCTCTCTCTCTCTCTCTCTCTCTCTCTTTCTCTCTCTCTCTCTCACACACACACACACACAAATATTGATAAAGTTTGAGTTTCAGTTACCCTAGGTATAAGGATACAAAGTTTGAATGCAATTAGAACTTATAATGATTTGGGAAATTGACAGTAGTTAGTTCTTCTCTAGTATCTGTGACCTCTACAGCCACAGGTAGATAACTAGTTTTACACTACCAGGCTTGGATTTGCTCCTACTGAGCGGGCCTTAAGACTAGCTAGACAGTCATTGACTGCTCTCAAGATAACAGTGTGATTAGTAAACCTTTGGATATATCTTGACATGCCGGTCATTATTGTGGTTTGTAGACTTTATAGCTATATATGAAAATTGATTTTGTTTCTGCCTTGGAAACTTACTTTGCCTTGGATAGTAGGAGAGCTATTCCCCAGGGAGGAGTCTTCTAGCTCAATGACAGGACAGTTCTCCCAAGTCTTATATCCAAGGTATGGTATCTTTAGCAACACTATTTTACCTTCAAATTTTATGAGAAAGTCAATGGCAGTGGCAACAACTTATATTGTGCTCAGAGTAGGCTAGACTCTCCTGACTAGTAAATTTAAACGAATTTCCCTACATCTGACACTGTGTGATTTTTGTTAATCTATGACTCTTAGGTGGAACATCATCATTGCAAGAGGCATAAATTCATTTAACACACACACACAAACATATTTTATATACATAAAATATGTGCATATATACATGTATATTTATATATATTTAATATATACCTCCTCCATTATTACCTTTGTTTTTATTTACTTAAACTATCCCTTCTAAATTACAAAAAACAAAATATACAAAAGACATAGATTTTAATCCTCAAAGGAGAAAGTAGAAAAATGTAGATGTTAACTGTTACAAACTCAAAATTTAATCAGAAACAGTTTCTATCACTTTATGTACTTGTCTTCATTGTAAGTTTAATACATTTATATAAGCCTGATAACATTAAAACTGTAAATTGTGAAAGAAAAATTTCAGTAGAAAGTGTAATTGAGTAAGATTTATTTTGGTGACTAAGTCAACAAGCATTGCTGGAAGCTTATATGTCAGATTTTTATTAATTCATAACAAATAAAACTAGGATTTTCTAATTGAAATCATAAAATGTATGAAAAATGTAATGAATGTACAATAAATTATTTGCTCTAGAAAATGGAACACTGCTATTGGAAAACTAGAATAAATCTCTTTTACAAGAAATGAGTTTTCTACTGTGTACAACTAATTGAACTTCTTTGTGAACACTTCTGAACTATCAAAAAATGTTTCTAACCCTCTTATATAGTGTATGTTGAATAACAATATAAAATTTTGTTGATTCTGGGTATTAGGACATCATATTTAAAAGTAATGTATATAATGTACCTTCTACCTTTGTTCCTACGTCTTGGTGAAGAACTCAGAGGTTCTGGTGAGTCTACTCAAATCTCTATCTATTCTATAAGTAACACTAAGTTTGTACAGTTTTGCTATGGGCATTGGCCATTTCACTCTCTCCTCCTTGTGAACTGCTTTTTTTTTTTCTTTTTTTAATTGTGAATAAAGTCTCATTATTTATCCATGTATCCCTTTGTTTAAACGCTCTTCCCCCTTTCTATCCCCCCAGTCACTCTCTCATCTTCCCATGTCCTTATCTCCTTTCCAGCAAGGGTAGGAGGTCCCAAGGTCCCAAAGTGGTTTAGTTCAGCATCCACTGCGGGCAAATCCGCTTTCATCTCAATGCTCAGTTTCTAAGACAGTGGTTTCATTTTGGCCTATTTTGACTAAAAGACAAGACACCCAATGTGCTGGTTTAAGAATAAGCTGATTCTAAATGGGTCCCAAGGTATATACTTTGAGGATGTATCCTCATTGTGTTATAGAGATTTTAAAATACCTGTAGTGGCCTGTCAAAGGGCTTGTGAAAAAAATGTGTGATTGAATGACCTCTGGATGAATTTCTATCTAAAAGTTTGTCATTGTTCAGCAAACATTAATGGACTCTTACCATCTCACATAAGTTAAAACTATGTTTTAGTATCTCTTTCTATTGCTGTGATAAAATGCTCTCTGACAAATCAACTTGTGGTATAAAAGTTTATCCTAGCTCACAGCTCCAGGTTACAGTCTATCACAGCATTCAAGGCTCAGCAGCAGGAATATGGTATATGTGATTGTGTGTGTGTGTGTGTGTGTGTGTGTGTGTGTGAAGTTGAATTTTGGACACTAATAATGAACATGTACATGCATGCTAGCATTCAAATTCTGTCCCTACATATATAGTCCAGAACTCCAAGCTCAAGAAATTGAGTTGCTCCCAGGAAGCAGTCCTTCACATATCAAATAAGGTGAAGTCCGATCTCCTAGGAGTCAGTTTTTACTGTGTAAAATTAATGATGAAAAACCAATACAGGGCATATTTTAAATTATATATTTAAAAGAGATATAACAATGCCCACATCTGTATAAAGCGCCCCCACTGCACTTCTTAAATAGGTCATCAATTGATTTTGAAAGGCTTTGTCTTATATATATAAACACAAACACTTAAACAAAAATTCATATGCAGATGCATATCTAGAAAGAGGGTTCTTTTATACTTCAATGCAAGGTAAATGTGCTGCAAACACATTTTGGAAACTTCCTAAACTAAAATTGTATTGTCCAGAGTAAAGTAGAACTCCAGTGAAAGACTTACAGGGCTCTCCCATAAATACTGAAGTTTCCTGACATCAAATCTTTGAACACTTAGGACTGATTGGACAATGAACTGAACAAGAACTGTAAACATTATGAGAAAAATTAGTTATCCCTGAAAAAATGTATACAATAGCTATCCCTGAAAAAAAAATGAATGCAAGTACAACTTGATACCTTTCATTTACAACAACATTAATAACAATCAAAAACTCTAAATGCATTTTATTTTATAGGATGCAAGTTGCTATTCTTAGATGTTTTTCTAAATAAATTTTTAAATGTCTTAGAGCTGGACACAGCACAATATTTTAAAATCTCAGAAAGCCTCTTAGATTGTCAATAGAATCCTATGAAACTTCTCGTGTTTTACTTGAAGGGTATATAAAAACATCAGCCCAAAGGAGCATCAAGTCTCTCAGCCTTGTGTATACTTGGAGATATTTCTAAGAATTATGGTCGAGACTATCCAGATAAAGAGACTTAAACACTTCCCAGTTCTTCTTCCATTGTTATCAATAGGATAATTGTGTTTTCTTAGAGTTGAAAACAGTTCCCAGAATGTTATCACATTTTTAGAGAGCTGCCCACTACGTAGATCTGCAGCATCTCTTATGTAGATTTGACATGAAAGATAGTCTTTGCCCTGAGACATGCATTTCCTCTATTTGTTTTTTTTTCCTTTAAAAAAAATAAGATGAAGAAGAAGGACAGTAGAAAGTAGGAAAGTAGGCAGGAGGGGTAAGATCAATAAACACTTTGGGATCTGAAACAATCTATATTAGATTTTCACACCTAACATTAAGTATACAGATATTTATGTATTCAAGCTGCATATCTTTATATAAGAAAAATTGGAAGATTATATTTGAAGATGAAATTCACATAGCTCCTAGTATGAAACCAGATTACTTATGTTTGGGTTTTTCTTAATTTTTCTATTTACTTCCTACTTTAATGTGCAGATTCTGAAAATTACACAGGTATTTATCATTATTCAGAAATGCATACTGGTTAGATAGAAAGCTTCTCCACATATAAGATCTTGGTAGTAAGAGATAAAATACCACTGTCAATTTTTAACAGCTGGCGTTAGTGTGTAGCACCAAAAGCTTGCTAAATATAAACAAGAAAAATGATCTACTGTACAAACTACACAGTGTTTATGTGGTTGTATATAGTGGTGACGACAAGCAGTAATTTCAAAGCTACTACATACTGTCTTAGGCAATTTACTGTGAAAACTAATGATATACTGCAAAACCATCACTTAAACCACCACTACCAACTTTTCAGGTGAATTTACTCAAAGCTCTCTCATGCTACTAATAACAAGCTCATTACTGAAATTTTAATTAAAAATGAGGAAACTGAAGTCTTTTAAATAAGAATCCAGTATTACTGATTTATGTAGAGCAAAAATACCTTTATATAACCTATATACAACTAAATTATTTATAAGAATATAGATATAAAATCATACATATAAACTATGTATAAACAATACAATAGGTATTGTTTGTTTGGGTAATATCTATGACTCCTTTCTAAAATTTATTGACTGATTAGTAAAGTTATGAGCAGAATTATTTATTGTCTCTGGATGATGAAAACATTAGAATAGAGAATGAAGTTACCTAAGTTCACAGTACTCCTAGTACAAAGATAAGTGTTCTTGTTACCCACCAATGAATTCATTCTCTAGCTCCTGGATAGTGGTCTCTTCAAATGATAACTTGAATGTAACAAAGCTTCATTCAGTTAATCTTACTGAATAATGTATGAGCACCGTTCTAGATGCTAATGATAAACATTGTTGAATAAACTGATGTTCCTTTGCTTCTGAGATCATGAGCAAACACAATTCAGAAATATTGCATCATGAAGTGAAAGATATCAAGGTAGTTTAAAATGGTGAGGAAGAAATATTAGCTAGGGTGATCAGAAAATTACCTGTGAGAGTGATATCACTGGTTGACATGTTAAGTGATACGTTGAAATCAGCTCCACATAGTTACAGATGAACAATCTATGCTCCCAGAATTGTAAAAGAATCACATAACCAGTGAGGCAAGAAATAGTGACCTTCGTTTAATGAACAGGAAAGAGCAATGGGAGACAGGATAGGAGACACATATAGAGAATAAATAGATCCTACAGTGCCTTGTAACTACTAACATGCTAGGATTTTATGCTAAAGATACTAAGAAGCTTTGATAGTTTTAAAGCAGAGAAACAACATAGTCTTATAGTCTTTTTGCAAGTGAGAAAAATTTAGTCAAATATTTTTATCAAGTCAGAAAAAGTAATATATAAACATTGGAATATAGGCAATGATTTTAGTCTCACTGGAAGTACATAAGTAGAAAATGCCTATATCTTAGGAAAACTAGTCTAAACAATTGACACATGGGAAAATGAATGTGAAACCTACTTCTTTAATCAATGTTTCTTTTATTTCTTCATACAAAGACCCAGTGTTTATTTACCCACATCTTTCTATACTCCCAAATACTTCTGATTGTTATTTAACTCCTAGCCCTTAAAACACTGTTTTCCAAGGAACCCCTGACATATTGGGCTTTTTCAGATAATGTATTAACACAGCTTGGCCAAAATCTCCTTTTCAAATTATATTACTACAGACTAAATAGCACTGATATGAATGTTTATAGCTTCATAAAATTGATTGTGTCATGTACAATGGAAGCTATGGTTGCCTGCATATTGTAATATTATTGCATTACAGGAAGGTAATTGATTTGCTTAAAATGTTGCAACAATAAAGCATTTCTCAGAAAATATTGCTGCTTAACCAAGAGCACAACAAAGTCAATACTCAAAGACAATTCAAAGAAATTAAATTTTGATCTGTTTTGCAAAACCAGCTGGAAATATTATGTGGTGATGAATTAGACAGCACGAATCATTCAGCTCGGTCAATCATCATGTACCATTTCTAGTCTGACAGATCCAGGTTTATAATTGAAATTAAAGCCAAGGAGGAAAAGAAAAGCTTGTTGAATAAAGAGAGATGTCAAACTTTTTAGAGATATTAGTTGGAGGCATAGACACCCTTGACTGTGTAGAAGTCCATAATGTTCATTCATATCCCCTCTTTGTAAACTGGAATCATATATTTAGCTCCACAATCAAATCTCACAGACTATATAAATCACTGTTTATGATGCCTGTGTTTATTCTCAGTCATTTACTGAATACAGAACACTGACCAATAGAGAAACAACCTCCACAAAAATAACAACTTGGACAGTTCATTAAAATTATTCAGAAATTAACTAGTCATATCGTTTACATGAGAATGCTTGTTATTTTAAACAGATTATTGTTTAAACTAATTTTATTGGTTTAAAATTTAAATAAGATAATGCCTGCAGAAATTATAACCTAAAGAACTAAAATGTTGTAAGGAGACTTTTTCCATAGTATTTTGAGCTCTGTCTAGACTATCTTAATATCTGTCTAGAATATCTTAATGTATGAACTTAGTAAATAATCTTTATTCTAGGAAGTTATTAATTAGTTCATGTTTATCAATGACATATAACTATTTCATCACTTCTTCAATCTAAGAAATGCGACATTTTCCTACATGACTTGAATTATTAAGTTCAATTTAGAAACTGAATAGTGATTATAATAGTATATTTAATTCATTTTTCTTTTTTCGTGGCATGGGCAGAATTAGGATTATAGGTAATATCAGAAACACATACAGAAATTTTATCTTCTAACTCCAAATGGGTTGTTAATATGAAAAGATCAGTACGTCTTCTTACTCTCCATAGGGCTTCTTTATATTGTGGGCCCTCTTTGAAGCGAACTTCTACCTTTACTGACACATCTCCACCCTAAACACAAATAGCATATACTTTCAGGTTTCCAAGTGAATAGAAGAGAAACCACATGTGGTCACAAAGAGATTAGATGGACACAGGAAATTTACTTTTCTATCCTAGTGTCTGCCTTATCTTAGTAAGAGAACACAGATAAAGATGATTTAGACAAAAAATACCCAAGTTGCAAAATATAACACCTGAACTGCTTGGCATCAGATGGAACTTGAATAAGACATCCAGGAATTTTCCTAGGAATTAAAAATAGAGAAGTTCTCATTAGCAAACTGGGACCATAACAGGTAGTGACCAAGGAGAGGTTGGAACAAATCATGAGAGAAGGAGATGGTTGAGTGACAGGAACAACAAAGAGGGAGAGAAAAGAGATGGAGATCTTGAAAAAGGAAGCTAATGTGGGCCTCAGGATATCCCTGGACTCTATCCAGGATATGGACACATAATCACAGGGATACCTTCATCATCAATTTACTTCAAGATACATAATGACAGCCTGAGTTTCCAATAGTGATATTAAATATTTGTTTTGCCAAATGCTTAGATCTCATATCAGTTTTCTGATCTTGTTTATACTCTAAGTTTTTTAAACATGAGTAAATATCACTGTATGCCTTGATATTGGAATGAGAACATTGAACCTGCCTGGAGTGGATGAGCCATGATGAGCTGACCCATCGTGGGACTTTCTGTCTCTTTGGGAAAGAGGATCAGGGGACTGGGTGTGGGAAGGCTGAAAGCAGACTGGGAGGGATTGGGAAGAGGGAAGGATGGGTGAGCAGGGGGATACATGGGGAAAAAAGACCCTTCTAAATTTAAAAAAAAAAGAAAATAAAAGAAAAAGCTGAGTTATGACAGACATTTGTGTGAGAACGCATATGCAGGCTAACAAGATGTAAACTAAGAAACTAAAGCTTATTCCCAAGTACCAACAGGGGAAAATGTCCAATTATAAGATTGCTTTCATGGAAAATGCTGATGACTGGTGTAGGAAATGTGGTGGTTAGTCCAACAATTCTTTAGTGTATGTGAAATACAGATACTTTCTATAGTGTAATAGAAAACATGTGACAAATTTCTTCATACTCTTTTCCCTGTAATTATAAATGCAGCATTCTAAATGCCTGTTTCTTTGTAAGAGGTCAGAACTCGGAAGAAGTCATTGCTGTGCTTTGGCACACAGGTATATTTTTGAAAGTGTAAACATATATATTTATTTTGCAAGACAATTATGGGTGAATACTATTCATTATTTATGAGCTTCCAAAATGTTATTAACTCAGCCACATAAATAAACTTATGCTCTTTTGACATTACAGATTTTAAACTTATAATCATTGTGACCTCCTACTCAAATGTGGGCACAATTGACTGATTTTCTAACAAACATCATGGCTACATGGTTGTCTTACCCACTTGAATTCTTTCATCTTCATTTTACTTTCCAATCTTGTTCTCATCTTGTCCCTTATCATTCTCTGCTCAAAGAATTTCAAGGCATAATTACAGGGATACCTTCATCATCAATTTACTTCAGGACAGATAATAACAGCCTGTGTTTCCAAAGTTGATATTAAATATTTGTTTTGCCAAATACATAGATCTCATTTCAGTTTTCTTGTCTTTTTATAGTCTAAGTTTTTAAACATGAGTAAATATCACTGTAGCTAAATTTCATATATATGTACATACATATACATGTATATCTTTAAATGTTATAAAAACTCACAATATTTCATCAAGTGCTCACTCTCTGTCTATTTGTCTTTATTTGACTTGCTCTCACATGTGAGAAAGGGAGAAAGGGAGAGGGGGCAGAAAAAATGTGTTAGAGTGAGAGAGAGAATGTGAATCTTCAATAATTTCGGGTATACATTTCAAAGATGTGATGTTGTAAGTCCTTGCTTCAAACTCCACCCCTACTTATTAAGGACTAACATATTAGTGAGGAACATTTATAGATGGGGAGAATACAGAAGAGTCTGCACAATAAGCATATACTGAAACGTAGAATAAAAGTGCTCATTTATGTGGGGTGCTAAGTACAATCTGATTATATCCAAATACATGCATTTTTTTGAGAATACTTGTCCCAATTCTCTTGTGTATTCAAACACCCAAACATAATAAAGCTGTCAGAAATTCTAAACTAACCATAAAAAGCATTTAGTAAGATTTCTGTCATGTAGTTATCTTTCTTTTTATGAGCATGTCAATTCCAAACTATTAGACAACCCAAGTGACTACAGTGTCTAAATAAACCACTTCACTGTCTTAATAAACATACAGCAAACAGAATTCTGTAGACATAAAATTCTGGCCAAAGTCTCATCTGGAGGTGGTGTGTAATCCTAACAGAATTATATACCTGACAGATAAGCAGGGATGTATTGTGGTTGGCAGCTACTTGGAGGCTACAAACAAAAAACAGAAAAGGGAACTTTATACTTCAATTAAATTCTTTTTAGATTTCAAATAAGGCATTTTTCTCTTGCTCCTAAATCCATTGCCTGCAGGGCATAGGGCTGAGAAAGAAAAATCTATGACCTCTTCACAGAGAGACTGAACTTACAAATGTGCCCCCCACCTCTTTTTGTCTCCTAGTGGCTTGGTATATCTATTTGAATGCCAACACTTTTCCTTTAGTTTCTAAAATTGGTTTCTAGCATTACGACTTCTCGTTTTAAGCTCCGGGTTGTTTTTAACTTTTATATGGCACTCAATCCCTTGGGAGGCTCTCCACCACAGCTGTGCACTTCCCAATCCTTTTTGCTAGTCTGTCTTCTAATAATTATCTGACTGCTCTATTTTCTCATGCATCACTCTCTGTAGTGTCTGCTGGTAACACTTACAATGCACAGGCTTGACTGAGCAGACCTCTCTGTGAACCACAGTCCTTTATCCACCAAGTGTTTTCTAACGGTACTTTTTCTGGAAGCAATCTATTTTCACAGTAGTTGCCAAATGCTTTTCTTTCAAGTTGTTATGCACACAGAATCTAGCAATGCTTACTGTCTATGGACACCATAGTATGGTATTAGTTTATGGTTAGAATAAAAGCTTCCAGGGAGGAAAATAACAGGGTAATCAGAAGACCATGACTGTTTTGTGAATATGTTACAGCTCAGGGTTTCTCATGAGAGCCACTCCTTCACAAGAGAAGTTCAGTTCCAGAATTCCCAAAATTAAAATCTGAATAAAGGAAACGAAAGTATTTTGCACTGAGATCTAAGAGGCATGATTGAGACGTTTTCTTTTTTTATTTATGTGGTTATAGATAGTGGTGAGTAACCATGCATATGTTAGGAATTGAATGTAGGCTCTCCAAAAGCACAGTCATTGCTCTTAACTGTTGAGGCATCTTTCCAGCTACAATTTAGGCTCTTTAAACTCATTTTAAGAAAGTAGAGTAAAATAATTGAAATCAAAATGGAAATGTCAGATGAATACTCTATTCCCCAGATATAAGCTATCTACTGTTTGTTTTAACAAATAGACGAGATTTTCTAATTACACATTGAAACTTTTCTTGATGTCCCATGACTGATGGACCTACAACTTCTACAAACAAACTTGGAAAACTTTTCAGTTATGCTTTGAGCTGTGCTGAATTGTGCTGGTGTCAACTGACTCATTACTCCGCCAACATCAAAACCTATGTAGCTGGCCCCTTGAGAATAACTTTTCATACTCCTTGTCATAGTCTTATAATACAGCAACATGTGCAAAGGGTGTTCTTAGTATAAAATTCAAGGCATGTTGGAATTCATTCTAGTCATACCTCTTTATTAAAAGCAAATGTTAAGGATAAAATATGAGATCCTGTTCCACATTTGATACCAATAAATACTTATTTAAACCTTTTTTTTGTAAATTGAGAATATTTCATAAACACCTTTATATCATTAAATTTTTAACACACTTGATAATACATTGATCAAACCAAGCATGGGATTGCATTTTCTCATACTTTTTTCAACTAAGGAAAGATCAAAGATACAAAATACCACAAATTTGACCTAATTTTCTGAAAACCTCCAGGGTAACTCAAATGACTACTTGTGAAAAAACATTTTTAGAAAGTGTTTTTCCTTTCCAAACATCTTGACATGTGCCTGTAATCCCTGAATTAGGAAGCCCCAGGCATATGCCCTTGGTAATCCTGTACTTTATGAGAACATTTTGCTTCAAATATCAAAGCAGAGCAAACAGTTTATTTCATTATCTGCCTTATGTAGTTCCTAATGCATTTATTTCTCCAGCAGTGAGTCCAGGCCTTCCTCCACTGATGTTGCTTCCTCTTTGGTGTTCAATGAGCCCTTCTTACTTTATAGAATACACATAAACATGTCAACATTTATAAATTGACTCAAAAGGTTGTACTAAGGTTTTACACATGTACATGTATATGTGTAAAAATAATAATTAAAAAGATGTCATAAAATTAAAATGTGGTATATACACAAAATGAAATTTTATTCAACAATAAGAGAAAATGAAATAAAACCTGCCAGTAACTGGATGGACCCCAAATTATTATACAAAAAGATTAAGCTAATTCCAAAAATCATTTCTTATGATCCCACAAATATACCACATAGAAGCAAAATAGTAGAAATGGAAAGCAGTTGTTATCAAAGATTAGAAATGAAGAAGTGATGGGAACATCTAGAAAAGGCAAGGAAGTGATTCAGCAGAAACTTATAATAATTCAACTTGTTTAAAATATGAGGAAGCACTACAAATTCTGTCAGTTTTGATGTCCTTATTTTGTATTGTACTGTAGTTATTCAGTCTTTATAGGGGCAGTGGATGACCACAAAGTACCTATGTTTTCTCTTTTCCCTATTTTTAATAGAAAAAAGAATTTTCTCATGCAATATATTTTGATTATGCCCGCCACTCCTTTAAGATACTCCTACCTCCCTTCTCTTCCTAATCTATGATCTTCAATTTTCTGTGAATTTGTACTGATTGCAAATTTTTTAAATGAAATTTTAAGAAAAGCAAACATTTTGTTTCCATGATAGAATTCCTAACATATTATATTTATTCTTTACCTAGAGTAATACTTAATTAATCATTATGGAAACAGAAGTGCTAACAATTAAATAACATGACAGAAGAACATGGAAACAAAAGAGAACACAAAACATTGTTCTCGAGTAATACATGGAAAAGTCAATTTCACATTTTAGCTATGTTCTAGCAGAGTTTTTCACAACAGATTGCCATGTAAGCTCCTTACAAGAGTTTCTAGGAAGCAGAGATCTCAGTTTAGTAATCCTATTGAACGTTTAAGTGCTCATTGATGGAGGACAGAGATGAAGGCTATGAAATGTCTTCAAAACATATCAAGGCTGCCATGCTCAAGGTTTCACAGCAGCCGATGGGGTTGTTCTCAAGCTACAACTTTTACAGGCAAGCTATTGAAAACTGCATAGTTTCTGATGGAAGGAGAATCAGTATTGATTGAGGTGCAGCAACTGATAGGTTTCCCATGCTCCAGTAAATGGCCCCATACCCAAGTACAAACGTGGAGCACCAACAGAACTCAGTGGATTACTGTGCTGTTCAGTTTTTATTTGTTTGCTTTTTAAACTCAATGTAAGCTAGAGCCATTTGTCAAAAAGGAAAATTAGTTGAGAGGTTTCCTCCATCAGATTGGTTTGTTGGCAAGATTTAAGTATTTTCTTGATAAATGATTGATGTTTGGGGACCCAGCACACTATAGGTAGTGCCACTTTCTGAGCAGGTGGTTCCAGGCCAGGCCGTGTAAGAAAGTAAAATGAGCAGGCCATGGGAATCAAGGGAGTAAGCAACATTATTCCATGGTCCCTGGTTCAGTCCTTGCCTCCAGGTTCCAGCTTGAATTCCTGATCTTACTTCTCAAATTCCCTCAATGACCATCTGTGATAGAGATGTATATGCCAAATAAACTCTTTTGTTCTCAAAGTGCTTTTAGCCATGGTATTTATCACAGCATTAGAAATCAAAGGACAGTTATCAAATATAAGAAAAATTAAGTTGGGAGTACAGTGGGGGAAAATATGTATAGTTATATTTAATTGTGCACATATATTATAAAAGTATTAGAGCACATTTCTTTTTCTTCCAACTATTACTATTCATATTTAGTCACCTGAGGAAATGAGAAGAGTGACTAATTTATTGACTCTGAGTCATCTTCTCATAAGCATATATTAGTTAGAGTTTGAAGAGGAAAAATAATACACTTGTTCTACAATGCAAAAAAAATAATCAAAGAAAATGAGTTTGAATCCAAGTTTTACAGAAAACAGTAACTTTATATTAATAATCACTTGATATATTTAAATTTTTCTCGTTTCCAATTATAAATATGTATTTGTATTTTTAGTATTAATGCTATTAGTATTCTTGACAGAATTCAGTGAGTTTGAAATGTAAGTGTATATTGCATTGCAGTCTTTAGAATGATGAATCATTTCAGAAAAAAAAAGGAGGGAGATGACAAATGGAAACTTTTCAGTACTTCATTTCTCCAGAGTAGTACTAAGCATGTGACTCTTGATAAATAATGCCTGAATACTCCTAATGCTCCTAATCTGAATCCCCATACTGTCTCATTGGAATCTGAATTCATTTCTATGGTAAAATCTTCACTTAAAAATTTATTTCTTGCTTCCTGAAAACTACATGAAGATCTTCTTTTCTTATTTGGCCTTGCATTAAATTTTCAGGAGTCATCTGATATGCAAATGTATTTATATGTATGCTGGATGAGCATATGTTTACATACACTCACAGACATAGCATTTAGACATATTTGTGAAAGTTCATGCAACCAGAATTATCTGGTACTCTAAGTCAGATATATTCAGTTTCATGGTATCTCAGTGTCTCAAAGATATTTGATGGCAATAAGAACAAAAAGAGAAATAAATAATTTAATGTTTTGGAATATTCCTTTGTTTGCAGGTCTCAGAATGTGAACTTCAGTTTAAAATCTGCTCTCTTTGCATCAAAGCTGAGCAAGGTGTTCCCCCATGGTAATGGACTCCATAAAGCCAGCTCATGCATCAGAGATAAATCCTGATGCCACTGCCCAGGGCCCCTCAAACAGACCAAGGTACACAACTGTCTCCCTTTATGCAGAGGGCCTAGTCCAGTACCATGAAGGCTCCACTGCTGTTAGTCTAAATTTTATGAGTTCCCAACCAGATTTGAATAACTCCCCATGGGAGGCCTTACTCTTTTTGAGGAAGGGATGGGGGGGGGTGTGAGTCGGAATCGGGGGAAGCTGAGGGGGGAAGATAGGGAGAGGGATGAAAGGGTGATCTGTTGTTGCTAATAAAACAAATCTGTAAAATGTTTTTCATCAACAACAAAATTTTTCCTATCTTCTGTAGAAAATTAAGGAGGCAATGATTTGTAAAAGCGCAAAGTTTTAACACCCCATTCCTGGAATTACCACCAAGGAGCTTTGTTACCTGGTTACAACAGTTATAATCCTTAGATATAGTTCATTTTTGAGCACTGACTGCGAATGAACAACGGATGAGTCTACATATACTTACATATGAAGCCATTCATCAGTTGCAGATATTAAGAAAAGTACAGGCTGAAAGAAACTTTTTCTGAGGCAATGCTGCTGGAAATCAGAGTGTGGTACACACTCACATAAGCATTCAACAAGCCACATGTTTTGGGTAGTCAAAATTAAATGATAAATATAATACATTTGACTACTTTTCAATAAATTTTCCATATTTATATGGTGCCGACATAATCTCTGTTGAAATGTGAAACTGTATGCAGCACCAAGAATTTACTGCTGAAGCATGAGAAGCACAGAGTTAGAAAGTAATGGGCTGCTGCTACTGAAACAGTGATTCACCCTTTTATGTGGTCATTTGGTTGTTTAAATTTGTTTGTAAAAGCACATGCATGATAAAAGCAGTTGATGAGTTGAATTACACCATGTGAATGGTCAAACTGTGTTTTGTATTTTATTTTGAAATCAAATCTTTATTAATTGGTCTCATTTATTTTATTTTTCAAAGTCAGTATTTTTTAACTAAATCTATTTATATTCATACAAAGATTATCAATTTTAATTGCGAAAACCTGAAGGATGCACTATTAAAATATGTAAAATTGTCCCAGTGAAGAACCTGAGGACAAATAGTTTAAGCTTTGTAGTTACCATGCTCATTGTTACCATTGTAGAAAAGTAGTGACATCATGCAGTTGGGAAATAAATAAGGATGGATAGCTTTGTTGAATAAAATTTTATGAATAATTAAATCTGAATTTTATATAATTTAATTTGTGACAAAATGTTCTTTACTCTCTTCAATCATTTAAACATTCAAAACCCAAAAGATCTTACAAAAGCATGCCAAAACCTAAGGTTTGGGCCTTTGCCCATAGTTTTCCAAGCCCAAGTTTGGCAAGTACAACAATATGTAAATAAAATGAGGACTGGATCCAGGATATTCTCTTACTAGGGGAAAATCCTAAACTGTCATAGTGTCAATATCATGTTAGCCTACATGTTTACAAATGACAACATCTAAACATCTGTGATTAATAGACCACCACATCCATCTATGATGACATGTTTATTACTTAATTTAATTTTCTTTTTTGTAATTGAAACAAGTAGAGTTTCAAATTATTAAAAAATCTTTTCAACTTCACAAAATAAAAATGGAACCCATAGAAAAAGTTTTTAAAATTCTGTGGAAATTTTACACATACTGGGGAATATGAGGACTAGTTTTCTATAAGAACATATTGACTTCAATTGACTGGCACTACCTGGAAGCTTTCAAATATGTAATGATTCAAAATCAGTATTTATAAGGGACCAGGATGTGCTTTAATTTGTTTTTTTTAAAGATAATTGTAAAATGGCCTAATATGAGTCTAAATTTAACTTTTTTAATTTTCAAGAATGTAACTTTGGAGATACTGAGTTAATCAATAACAATGCACACAAATTGTTAGTTGCTGGAGAAGAAAAAAAAATTAAAAATATCCAGTGTAATATATTTATATTCTAAACAAAAATTATTAGAGATAATCTTCAAAACATTTAATATTACATATCATAAAACACATCTACTTAATCTTTAAAGTTTTAAAAAAATAAACAAGTTATGTAAAAATTATCATAATTGATAAAATATCAATTTTTTTATACACATTTAATATGCTGGTTCCAAGAATATTGCTATATTGGGAAAAAATATAGAAAAAAATTGTACCATGCCATCTATGTAGTCTTGTTTGTCTAAATAGGCATGAAAACACAATATTTCATCTTTAAATGCACTACTTGAAAGATACGACAGAAAGTCATTGTGCTGAGACTAAGGGGAGAAAGAACAGTAATGTGGAAATTCCATTATACCTCACTTATTTGCATTCACAGTAGCTACTAGCACAGCCAGTGTCTAGCATGTCCACACAATGTTTTTTGTTGATGAAAATAGCTCTATAAAATTTCATTTCTTTTGCCCCCTTTGATTATAAACATTCACACATCCAGATTGAAAAGAAGAATCCTCCAAGTTCAATTGTAATTCTCAGCCTTCACTATGCTATAATACACATGCTGTGAGTGTTAGAATTCAAACAACAACATCAACTCATTCCTCTTTGCAATCTCTATTGTGGACATATTTCAGGAAAGTTGTGTGGTGGAAGAAAAAAAAGGCACAAATGATATTATTCTCACACATGTAGTGTAATGGGATATATACATAAATATTTAGAAATCGGCAAATGGTAAGTTCATTGCACTCTCCATGATTGTTTTTAACAATAAGCTTCAAAGAATTTCACAGAAATTTCCACCTCAAAACATGATAAAATCTGGGGCAGGAGAGATGGCTCAGAGATTGAGGGCACTGACTGTTCCTCCAGGGGTCCTGAGTTCAATTCCCAGCAACCACATGGTGGCTTACAACCATCTATGATGACATCTTGAACCCTCTACTGTACACTGTATACATAATAAATAAACAAATCATTTCTTAAAAAAGATGATAAAATCTATAATTTACTGTATGCATTATCTCTGTTACATGTGAAAATGTCTCCCTGGAAAGGTGGTGGGATTGGCATTATCTCTGTTACATGTGAAAATGTCTCCCTGGAAAGGTGGTGGGATTGGCAAGAAGCAACCAGGGAGGTTTCCTATAGCTGTGGTTTGGAGAAATTAAGTCAATACAAGAAGATTAAATATAAACAATCCTACTTTAAAGTTTGCATTTTAACTTTTTTTTCCAAAATTCAGTACTTTATTTTCATCAGAGGCAATTTGAATTTATGCAATGTAGTTTCAAGTGTATATATACTTCTTTTTGAGAAACTAATTCAGTATCAAAAGACACACTATGCTGAATCTGAGCAATGAACCTCAGAAAATGTTTGCATTATAAATCTAAATATTTACATCTTACACTAATTTTAAATTATAGTAACTAACTAGCCACATGATAACTTTGATTTTAAAAAATGAAACTCTCATATTAAAAGTCAAGGATTTCACTACCACATTGTTTTTTTTATATTCAACTATAATTAATTTGATTAAACCTTGTTATAAATATTCTGTAATGATACTTTTGTTTGTTTGTCTCTCATTTTTTACATCCAATTCCCTATCATATTTGTTTTATTATGAATAAAGAAGTCACATTTTCTATCCCTGTACATCCTTAATCAAGGTCCCTCCCTTCTCCCATCCCATAAGGTTATTCTTTCTTCTCCACATCTCCCCATCCATTCCCCTATCCCCCCGGCCCTGCCCTCCACGGCAGGCAATCCCAAGGTCCCAAGGTCCCAATATTGCTTAGTTCAGCCTCCACTCCTTGCAAATGCAATTTTCTCCCCCCAATATCAAGACTGAGTCAGATGTTCCTCTAGTGGGAGTGGGATCCAAGGTGTCAGTCCAAGGTGTTTCCCATCCTAAACACATGCTTTCCTTTTTGTTTTTGTTTTTGTTTAGAGTCCACTAATGAGTGAGTACATCCCCTGCTTATCTTTCTGGTGTGTGATAGCATTTTAACTTTTTTTGTAAGAAAAAATTAAAAGGATATAATAAATATATGCAACTATAAACCAATAATTTATTATAAAAGTTTAGCTTTACAACTGCAGTTTTGAAAAAAATAGTATTTTTACATGTAAAATAAAAATAGTAGTAGATTTGTACAGTGCCAAATTATAATAATATAACTCAGATTTTTGGTAGGTCCCAGTAAATTATAGGCCTTCTAAACATTAAGTGTCAAGTTTTCTATCATACAATAATCTTATATTTACAAAGAATGTTAAATATGTTCATTAAAACTCTTTTTGATAAAAGAATTTTATGCCTAAGATATAAAAGTTTTTGTCATCCATGAGAAATGTCTAAACAGATTTCTACTATGCTTTCTAAAACATGTGCATATTGAAAGGAATAGATTTCTACTGTTTTTGAAATACAGAGATTACACATTTTTATATAAACTTTTCCTAAATAAAAGGACTTTATGAAAATATTCTCATTTACTTGAGTATCATTCTAACTATAGGATAATAGTAGTGTTTCAAGAGTTTAGTATTAAAATAGAAATAGCAATAATTTTGGAGGAAACCAAAAGCATGAAAAAATCTATTCTTTCTCAATTTTTAAAACAAGAAAGAGCGTTTTATTATTTCCCCTTTTCCTACAAACAGAACAGCTTTGCTGAGCTGACTTCACTTGGCATCCTTCTTCAGACCTGCTGAACACAAGTGCTTACTAGGTTAAGTAAGTAAGGTTAAGAATCCCATACCACTGTGCTTACAACAACCACAAAAAATGCCACGTGGCTCATTAAGAGAAAATAGTAAGATATAGAAGAATGCATCTATGCTAGGAGAAACTATTACTTGTTTATATATGTAGTATATATGTTATTGCTCTGTGTACAGTTACAAGATCTTGGTAACACTAGCTGCCTCCTTGAGAGCAATCTGGATGCAAAGAGACTATGTACATAGAAAAGCTTGGGTTCTGAATTCTTTTTTTGTCTGCCTTCACACTTAATCTCTTAAATACTATTCTACACAAGAAGACTATTCTTCAAACTAAAACACATAAACAACTAGAAGGAAGGAGTACTGAGAGCTGCTTCTGGAGCACTTCAGGGTAATTTAGCTTGGTAATCATGGCTCAAAGATCTCCAGGAATGTAGATGTAAAGGATGTCCATTAATATAAATTTTCCTATTTGAAACTTCCCATGCTGGCTACAGTGAATTCCATAATGTTCCAAAGATACATCTTTACATATAACAGAGATAATATGTACAGTAATTTGATGATTTTAACGTTTTCTGAGGTGGAAACTTCTGTGAAGTGCTTTGAAATATATTATTAAAAATAATTATGAAGAGTGCAATGAACTTACCATTTGCCAGTTTCTTCTAAATATTTATTTACACATCTAATTAGATTGCAATTGTGAGGACAGTTTCCTATCTTTTTATTCTTTTCTACACAACTTTTTTTCAGATATTTGAATAGCAAAGGTTGTAAATATCCTTTCTGGAAGTTTGCAACTCCTATAAATAAAAATATGCCTGGATTTTCCAGTCCTCCTCTACTTACACTTCTGGTTTCCTGTAACCCTATTTCCTTTGCACATTCTCAACAATTTGCTTGCTAACAATAAATAAGGGCCAGGATTTTATTCTTAGTTCAATAATAAATGTTCAAGTTCATTTTCTCCTCTAATTTGCATAATAGTCATCCGAAATAGGCACTCACAATATCCTTTTACAAAAGAGAACACAGACTGAGAAAACACAGTATTTGCAAAAATTCACAGAGCTAATAAAAAGCATATTTGCACTAAATATAAACGTCATGAGCAGAAATGTGTGACTGCTCTTATTTTGAAAAAACCACAGTACATTGGAAGACCTTCCAGCAACCTTGTTCCTATAAACTATCTCTCATATTTTCCCATAGGCAAACAAATCTTCTCTTTGTCCCATTCAGGGCTCTTTGTTTCTAAATACTTCTACTGTGTGTTGTATTGGGCTTTTTCTTTTTTTATTATTATTATGAACAAAGAATTCACACTTTCTATCCTGTATATCCTTATTCAAGGTCCTTTCCCCCTCCCAACACATCAGGTCATTCTCTCTTCTCCACAACTCCCCATTCCCCCACCACCCCCACCAGGCGGCAGGTGGTTCCAAGTTCCCACTGTCCCAATATTGCTTACTATTGGGCTTTTTCATTTCTGGGAATGAAACCCAGGTCTTTGTGAATGCTAAACATGTCTTCTTCCATTGAACTGCATCCCCAAACCCAGATAGTTTTCTTTTTCTATAGTTTTTCCATATAGTTAGTGTGATAAATATTATTAATAAATAAATAAATAAATAAATAAATAAATAAATAAATAAATAAAGGCTCTCTATAATGTTCATGTTTCATTGCAAAGAATCTATAAATATGTAAGCTTACACAAGACAAGGATCTTTGTTGAAAGATGATGAAGGACTGTGAGATCCAAATAATTAATCTTGGTTAGCCAAGTAGACAGTCTAATCCCTTTAGTCTATTAAGGCAGAAACAACTCATAGAAGTGGAGATAAGAATAGAATATAGCAAATGACAGCTAAACCCATGACAAGCCTGAAGATAGATGAAAGGTAGAGCTAGTCTCTCAACTTGACAAACCCTAAAATAAAGTTCTACTCTCTTTTAGAAAGGACCTCAGCGAAGCTGGATCTTACCCTTAGCATCATGGTATGTGTGCAGATGTTCTGGACTATCGAATAGATAAGTTACAAATAAGTAAAATGGAAACTACTAATCACTATTCAATTTGTCCATCTGTATTTATCCTATTGATATGGTCTTCTACCTCCTTCTAGAACCATTACAACTTCAGAAATCCATAAAGTCCCCCTTCACAATAACCTTGGCAAGGAAAAGATAGAATCTATCAAATCTAAGATTTCTCAGTTGCTGGTAACATTGCCATCATCAGTGCAGCAAAATCCACATTCCATTTAGTCACACACTGGATTAATCTTTTAAAACTCAGCTATAGAAATCTTCTTATACATAAGACAGGCCCCAGTCAACCTAGTCAGAGTAATTTATTTCTAGACATAAACCTAGTAAATGGGCGAGCATAATTTAAGTCCCAGATGTTGTACTCCAGATTTAGGTACAGAGTCTTCCCTCAGAACTGATATTTTGACTCATTTCTACTTAACCTAGTCTAGAATCCCATTTCTCTTCTATTCTCTACTGTCATCATTATTTCTTTTTTGCTTCTAAGGATTTCGGTTTGCTACATTAATATCACAGCATCAAATTTCTTTAGCCAGTGCAATTATGCACTGTATATTTACTATGTGTGAGAATCTACTGTTTGCTTTTCTGAGACTTACTACTTATGTAGCCTCAGGCAAATGATTAGACTTCTATATCAACCTGTTCACTGTAAAACACAGTTAAAATATTCACCATTATGGAGGTGAGATGAACAGTAACTTTTATAATAGCTAAGAGGGAGAGAGAGAGGAGAGAGAGTATATGACAAAGGGATCAGGATCATGAGAAGGAGAAATACAGAAATGGCTGACTGGAGCTATTGGGAGCTCACTGAATCAGAAAGAACTGTTGAGGAAACTTCAGGGAAAGGTACTAAATCCTCAAAAGGTAGATAGATAACCATCAAATGGCATAGGCAGTTTGTGAAAGCTCTTGCAGTAGGGTTAGACTATGTTCCCTGTGCATGAACAGTTTTAAGCCCATTCCATACAAAGGAACGCCTCATCCAGCTTTAATATTGGGGTGAGGGACTCAGACATACATCAACTGGATATACCAGACTGAACTGACCCACCTTGGGACTCCTTGCCCTCCTTGGGGAATGAATGGTTGGATGGGGTGGGGAGAGGCTGAGGGACTGATTATAAGGAAGGGATGAAAAACAGTTGCATATATGGGAAAAATATTTTAAATTATAAAAAAGAAAGAAAGAAAAAAAGTAGGTTCAGCTGTACGTGACCCACAATCTCAGTGGCAGACTCTGACCAGATTTGGCAGATTCTGGCTTAGTTGTGTCAGAGTCCATAAAAAATAAACTTGCAGTTTGGGAGGCTGTGATGGCAGCTCTAGAAGGAGATGAATGTACATAAATTAATATTTTGTTGCCTACATGATGTTCAGTATATAGTTGAAAACGTATAAAATGATACTCAAATATAATTTGTTATCACTACCTACATAAGTTTAGCCACCACTAAGTTACTTTTATTATAACCCAAAATGAATGGAATGTGAACAGGAGGTTAACTCGGGTGGGGCTTGGTATGAGCTATATTTGCTAAGGTACTTAGACATAATGGAAAGTTAAATGTGGACTAGATAGGGTCATGCTTTGGAAGCATTTATCTTATTCAGAAATGCTTACTTGCTACCCAACAGACTTGCTGACCTTTGTGGTTTTCAGTCTTGTTCATTGTTAAATGTTCTGCTGAGACAACAACATCCAGGGAGATCTTTTTGTACTGCATTTCCAATAGGGATCTTTGACCTTGGTTGTCTCTGATACATGATTCTGGATATGTTGTCCCTGGTTGTTAATCCATATTGCTTTGCTGAGATAGCAAATCATTTTGTTTAGTCCTATCAGGGTGCCTTAGTGAGAAAGATGCAAACATAAATACTGTATGGTTATAGAGCATAAGACTTGGATGGTTAAGGGGGTATTCTGCATTTATATGTCTGCTTATGGCCACACAGAACTAACATTTCTCATTGTTTATCTTGAGATCATAGAAAATGCTATCATACTTTAAAACAATGCAATATATAATCTGGAAGGTAAAATATTTCATGTCTTTTAAAGCAGTGATCGGTTAAAAAAAAAGGGACATGGTGCAATTGAAGAGATATATAGCCATCAACTAAAGCAGTAGGCCATGGTTTATTACTACAATGCATTTCAAATCACATACTAGAGAGAGATGTAATAGCACATATTCAACAGAAGAATGTGTTATAAAAATCAGTTGTTTCATTTAGAAGAAGTACAGTGGGGTGCTTACAAGTACATGTTCTGGAGTTACACTATAAAGGTTCACATCATGGTTCTGTTGCTCCATGGGTATGTCGCATTTGATCATCACTTTTAGAATGCACCAAAATGGACATAATCACAATGTCAGGCTCATGGAATTGTGGCAATCTACAGAAACATTGTATACTAAGCTTCTGAAACATATTCTGCTACAGACTAAACCTTCAATGCAGCAATACAACTAAAAAACATTACGTATCAGTATAGTATCCTAATTGTAATTATGAAATATATCCTGGATAAATTCCCAAGAATTTGCAATCTTCATGTTGGACAGCCTCAGAGTGAGTGCTGAGGTGTTTAAGTAGGTGCTAGTACTTGGTTTTAAGTTAGTCCTTTGCAATATGTTTAAGGTGTGCCCTGCTTACCAAAATCCACACCTCTACCTTCTGTAGACTGATTTTTTTATTGTTTCTATTATTTTAAACACTTCATGGATCAGCAAGGATGCTACATTATAAAAGACAATTACCATCATTTTAGATGCTATCTAAATTGGGGCTTTTTATCACAGTTAGTTTCTCAATGAAAGAATGGGTGTTTTATCTATTATATTAATGCAAAGGAGTATAGTATTGTATATGAATTGACTTTTTTAGCATTTGCTTACCTTATGGATTACTTCACATGCTTTCTATTCTATATTTAGCACATGAGCATTTCCATCACTACATTTGGGTTTGTGTTTTTTCCTTACATTTCAATTACAACTTCATCATTCGAAACTGAGTGTTTTTGACTCTACTCTTACATTGATTCCTGGATACCTTTAATCTTAGAGCTAGCTATAGCGTCCATGTTTAAGAATTTCAGAATGGGAATGCCAGCACTGCTTTCTCTAAAATATTGTCCTTGCCATACACGATATGCACTTAGCTATTGAAATCTGAGTTAGAATTTAAAGAAAACAAGGCAAACATGTATATTTTATTACTTACATCATGTGCTTTACTCTAGCTGACTCTGAGACTTCTGTCCTGACAATTTACTCCTTACTATCTTACCTCTGAGTCAGGAGCATAGAAACCATTTTAGTTGAAGCTTTGAAGGGGTGGTTGCTGGAGACATTTTTCCAACACTCGTGTTACTTCAGTAAATAATAAGAAAACGGTTTAAAGAAAGAAATTTTTATTGCCTCTTTTTTCTTCTAACCAACGAATGGTCAAGGACAATTCAATTCATTCAGAGTTTTTTTGTATACCTTATGGAAACGAGTTACTCAAATTGACCATATTATAAAGCATACAGTGAGACAAGAGTTATTGTGCGTGTCAGGCATGGATTCCAATTATTAACTGTCTTTCTAAAGATCAACAGAAATGGTGGCAAGAACTTCTCAACTCAGCCTTGTGGATTCTATGAAGACTGAAGTGGGAGAATCACAGAAACAAAGCTTTCTAAAGCTACAGACTAAGTTCAAGGCTAGTGTAGAAAACACAGCTATATTTTCCTACACAAATAAAAACTTTTAAGGTATTAAGAACAATGTAGTAATAGAGTGGTTCCCTATATGCTTGACATACAACAAGAAACTCTTGAATAAGAATTAAAATGATTATACTATTTCTGTATTTGATGTACAGACTTCATTAAAATAAATTAAACAAAATAAAGAGATAAAGTATACTACTATAACACATTTATTCAATCTTATATTGTTCTCTCTCCTCTCTTCCTGTTAAAGTTCAATTTTTCCAATAATTTAAGGCCAAGTTTACATTTTACTTTCCTGTCATATCTTTTTTTATTATGGTAAGGTACTTAATAATTGCAATTTTGTTCTCTCATGAGCACTAGGAATTACATATTTGACTTCATGTGAAATCTCAACACTTTCCTTCTAAGAAAAGTTACTTTACCTTTGAAACTCACATAACTAGAACTATTTAGCATAGACATATTATATATTTATCAAACTACAATAATAACTTTACATTTTTTTTTTATATAAACCAACCCACAGATGCTTAAAGGTAGTATTCACAGGCTACTCATACAGTACTCACAAACATAATATGGTGCTAGCATCCAGCAAGTTTCATATTTATGTTAGAAGAGTGATGCTGTAAATATGAGCTACATTTTATTCATCACTTTGGATGACATTCCAGAAAAAAAATCTATGTTATACATATGTCAAAACTCCCACCCCCTAAAAAAAAAAACTTTGAAAATTTAATTTAATCAAAATGGTAGTGAAAAATATTCAAGATATGTTAAGTGTGAATATAAAATGACAGATCTCATTTCTGCAGAGAAATGGATGAATTAATTATATTACTATGGTTTCTTGAAAATTATGCTCCCAGTTTCTATGTTGGAAGCCTCCATATTTCACTGATGATTCTGTTAGTGTGATTGTGTCACCGTTAGGAAGGACCTCCTATAGGAGAGAGAAAGAAGCAGGGGAGGTTGTTTCAGGAATAGCCAAGTCCTGCTTTGTCTCACTCTCTCTTTATTTCCTTATTTTCAATAAAAATAATTAACAACTTCATGTTTGTAGCCCAACAGCTATAAGTTGCTCTTGGTATTAGGCCTTCCCAACTATGATGAATTCCACTCTCAAACTGTGAGCAGTAACAAATGACCTTCTAGTCAAGACTTCTAGATATTAAATATTAAATCTTAGCAGTGAGAAAGTATCAAGTAAACAGAGAGAGAGAGAGAGAGAGAGAGAGAGAGAGAGAGAGAGAGAGAGAAGCATGTGTGTATGTGCTCATAACAAACAATTCCAGAAGGAACAAGTAACCTGCAATGATTTTTCCTTGAAGAAAGTGATAACACATTAAGGAATGCATTATCACCATTAACAGCATATCAGATAAATGTTGAGAGAACCACACACAAAAAGTAAGTGTGAATTTCACCAAGAACACTGTAAGTTAGAAGAACTTTAATATGTATTAATTATATAATTTAAATGTTCCTAATTTTCCTAGAACTTTGAGTAGAATCATGTATAGTGTTATAAATATTTAACATATTTTAACTCTTACAGAATGACTGTAATGCATAACTAAGCTTTCATTTTTACAATGTTAGTGTTCCAAATTATTCATTAAAAATTTTCCAGACAATAGGAATATCCTCCACTTGTGTGCTAATCAAAATGCAATTTTTTGGGCCCAACTTATAATTTTGAGTGAGACTCTTCAGAGAAGAAGACTCTGTAAGTCATGTCCTGTCAATTCCCTGGCTGACTGCAAAGCTCACTTAAGTCTGAGCTGCATTGATTTTAAGTTTTATTCTTGAGAAGTTTGTAACCTAATAGCACCATCTATTGGCAGTGAGTCTTCCAAAACCAGGACACAGGGTCCCCAAAGAGAATATGCCCAGAAATTCAACTTCTGATCATGGTTATTACATTTAGAAATGAGCACCATTCCTTATCTGAACAACCACACACACATACACATACCATTCTCACCTAAAAACAGTTTATTATGGGAGAAAGACATAAAGAAGCAAGCAATATCACTATTATTATAGCTTATGCAAGGAAGTACTGGAAGGTGAAATCTAAAGAAACCAGAAAGCTCAGAGGAAGTTCATAATACTGAGATTATGAAGCCTTTTAAATAGGTCTTCAAATGATGTGGCTTCAATTATACAGAGTTAACAAAGGAAACCAGTAAAAGACCTAAGCAACTGTTACTGAGCACTTACTTTGTACTAAGAACTTTTTTTGAGGTATTATCTGCAGGGATGAAGATTCAAGACAACTAGTGAAGGCTACGAAAAAAGCCCCAGCTGAAAGAATAAATATGAAATTTCCTAAGGTTGGAGTCTTTCTAAAGCAGAGTTTACAATGCTTTACTGCAAAGGACCGCTAGAGTCAAAAGGAGTAAACTTGTTCTATCTGGAATTATGCAGTTTTAAAAAAAATGCCTTTATGTTTTGTAAAATTTAAATAAGTGTTAAAATTCCACATTAAAATTAACTGTGCAGTGTTATATTAAGTAATTGTCGCAAGGCTCCAAACCAGTGAAAAGCACTGTACCGCCCAAACTATCACATAATTATGTATGCTCTAATTATCTTGGGGAGCCTAGTAAGACTAGTTGTCTTTCTTCTGTAGGTTGTTTGTTTTGTTATGTAAAGCCATTGTTCCTATAGCTGGTTTGGGACCAGCACACACTTCTAGACTGTTAAGGCCTATTCACATCTTCATTTAAACTAATGTTTGTCATAATTATTATTGATGATACTCTTTGGGAATACATAGCTTCAATAATTTAAACTTACCCTTTCATTAATATTAATTCTTTGAGTTCACTTGGGATTACCACAAATGGGCTTATGTGCTCACTGCCAGGATTATATTAGGTGAAAATTGAGACAATTAGCAGAGCTTTCATGTGAGGGTATGCAGGCGTTAAAACATTGACATTCAAATACTTGCCAGGAGTTCCCAAAGACAGGGCATAAACTAAATTTACAGTAATGCCAGTTCTGTAGAAACCTTAGGGACATTACTCATTTGCTAGACAAAATTTAGAAACAGGGCATTTACTGTTAGTCTAACTTAACTGTTGTCACTATTCTGGTGATTGGAGCTTAAAATTTTGAGGGTTCCTTCAAAAACTTGTATGTTTTATTCCTAAACATATAATTACATCTTTGACTTTTCCAAACATTATTCAAAGATGTGATCTAGAGGATTTATTAATAACTGTGTTAAAATTTATACTAGAAAGTATCTTATTAAAGAGAAATGGTCTTTATATTTTTATTAAGTACATATTAAATTCAGCGAAAATCTGCTGAGGATTGAATAGGTTTCAACTGTGAAATTTAAAGCTAGGTAAGCATTGGTGTAGTAATGCATACTTGCAGTCTCAGCACTGAGGAGACTAAGGCAAAGGGATAAAGATCATGAGCTTTTGGCTGCATAGCCTATATGTTGAATTCCAGTCTAGCCTAGACTACAAAGGAAGATCGTATTCAATAAACAAAACACAAAGATTGAGAACTGGAGAAATGGGTGTTTGTATCTTAGCTCTGCATTTATTTAGCCATATATGGAAGCATTGTTTCTTGGTAAGTTGGAGAAGGACATGGTTTAGGAAGCTATTTATAACACGTTTTCTTTCTCCCATCATTTATTAGTGAGTCTCTTGTCTTTCAGTTATTATTTATGAACTATGAATAAGTGGGCACACTTTGTGATCATAGTATATCCAAACAACCTCAAGATTATCAAAGAGAAAAACAAGAAATCTCTTCTCCTTCTTTCACTCCTCCCTGCTCCTGCAAACATGAAGCCCTCTCCTGTACTGACACGGACCAAGTTTACGATTTACCTTGCCTGCTGCTTTGTGTTAATCAATCTTTTTCTATGACATCACTTGTATCTCTACTTTCTTCCATTTGTTTTCATGAAAGATTGCATTTTCATAACATGTTTATTTGAGGGTCACTCAATTTCCTGATTACATTGCTTAACAAATACTTGGCTTACACAGAAAACAAATGAGAGAAAAATAGTGATACTTAGACTTTTATACTCTTTGATTTCTGTGTGGTAGCAAGGCCATAATTGTAATCAAAATGAAATGTCTGGACTTCTTTAAGAAAACTAAAAATAACAAAACACACACGCAGACACACATGCACACACACACTCACGTGCACAAACAGAAAATATAAACAGATAAAATAAGAAATAAACTTCTGGTTACAAGTCCAGACCTTGGAGTAATTATGCAAGGGAGCAGGGGTAACCATACCTCAGAGCAGCAGCAATAGTGATATAACCAACAGATCTTGACCCTGAAATCTTAGAAAAAACAATGAAGAAATACAAATATTTTTTTCTGGGAAAACTGGAGATCTAGTCATAGATAGAAGACACAGCAAGAAAGGAAGAACATCAGTGCTCACAGAGCAAAGAATTCTGCCCAAAGACAGCATGTAAAATGAGCAAATATATCGAGGTTATTTCAGAGGCATGTGTGGCTCAAGAGTGACTGTTCAGTATGGAAGTCCTATTGTCCTATGCCTGACTCACCACCAGCTGCAGTACAGAAGTGTGTCATTGCCACTACAGCTGAATCATGAGCAGTTGTAGCATAAAACAAACCCAATACCAGTAAATTTTCTCTTATACAGTCCGCAACCATAGACATAGTTGAAGAACTTATATACTCCCCTCTCCTTCTAGAAAGAAAGGATTACTGCAAAAGACCTAGCTCATGGCTGTATTTCTGCTTTCTCACTTGCCATGATTGTCAGTTAGGTTCTTTTTCAGGCAACTATAGCCAACAACTTCATGATGATGATGGGCACATCAAAGCCAGAGTAAAGAGTACAGTACATTCAGGAAAGTCTCTTTCTTTCTTCAATCAGATGCTATTTGGAACCCAAATAGAAGCCTTACTAGTGAGTTTCCTCTTATTTGGCTTTGGAGTTCCTCTTTTATATACTACTAAAGAAACAGCATGAGATTCTGTCTTTGGAAAGAGCATCTAAGAACTTCTTTTAGTATCATACCTAAAACAGCTCTCAATAAATAGAAAAACAGATATATTTTTCCACAACAAGTAAAAAATTGATCAAAGTCAATATTTTTTTTATATTGAAAAACATTCTGTCTCTTCTCTTAACAACAAACTTCATTGTGAAATTAATCAAAAGCAAACCTGAGATAAACATACTTAAGTACATCGATTTGTAACTTAAGCTAACCTTGTACTTTTTGATTACAAATATTTGTCCTATTATATCATGGCTACAATGGCCAAATGAAAGCATGGATAAAGTAGTAATGAAAGGAAGAGGTAAGTCAATTGAGGTCACACTTGACTGTAGACAACTAACGAATTTGGCAATATATAATAGCTTCATAACCTAAGTAGATCAAGAGCCTGAGACATAATAAATGAGCATCAGCATAGGATATCAGTATGTAAAATGAATATATATACAGTCAATATAATGTGTGGGTCTCAGTCGTTAAATCAGTATTATAGCTCAAAGAATGTCACTGTGGGCAAACCTGAAGACTTTTGGAGGCATCCTCTTACTTTACTCTAAGAACACAGAGCTGAACAATATTTGTCCATGGCTGTACTACAAATTTGCTATGAAATTTTAATATATCTACTATTGATCATAAGAAACAAGAGAAAAGAAAATATTCATTCTGAGCTTAAAAATTTGAAATGTTCTGGTGCCTATTGCCACGAATTACCAGCATTGTAACTTGCTTAGTCACTTTTTGGTGGTACTTAATGTATGCTGTGTCTTCTGGATGTTTCACTTTCATCACTGTGCAACTTAAAAGATTTTTTTTCCTTTAATAAGAAAGGGTAATTATTTTTCATGAAAGTTGTTAAATGGCTATAGCTATACTCACAGTTTAGATTTTTTATACATCAGATTACATCTATGAATAAAAATACTAACCATAAATGTAGTAACCATAAGTATAGCAACCATAATCAGAAGCAAGAAATCAAGTACAAAAGCACAGGAAAGAGATGCAGAGGTAATGAGGTGCCCATTTTATATCAGCTTGTATAACACCCATCAGGTTACCAGGTCCAATGAGAATGACATAGTTCTCTGCAGTTAGATATATGAATGCTTTTTAAAAGCACTTTATTTGTAGTCAGAATTCAGTATTAATCTGAGTAGTAGATACTTTATAGTTAAACAAATGTGTTGCCTTGATATCACAAATTAATTTGTTTTACATAAATGATATTATTATTTCATGAATAATACATGGATTACTATATGTAGAAAATAGCTAACGTCTTGGTTGCTCTTTTCTTATTACAGTGTCTCACATATTCCCCAATAGCTTCCAATTCAACTGTGTAACTGAAGGTAACCTTCAACTACTCATATTCCTTTCCTTCCAATATACTGAGTGAAATACCTAGGCCATCAGGTCCAACAGCGAAAGCCTAACAAAAATGGTGAATATAAGAAAATTGAAACAAAATTGTTTTAATTTTTTTTCAAATTTAGCAATACAATTATTTGAAAAATAGGTTTTCTTATTTTTCTTGTGTTTTACAATACTACCATAGTAACTAATTTACTATATTAATATAGAAAAAGTTACAGGTATAAACAATATGGTTTAATCCAGGTTTCTTAATTAACATTTAGGAAGACAGAAACCCAAAGAATTTGAATGAATTTTCTGGGATCAGAACCTTCATTCTCTATCACAATTCTGACTGACTTTCAATTTTTACTACGACAAATTTCGATTGCTTACCTTCTCTGGTTGTCAGAATTTATTATTTTAACACCTGAAACTTGCAAAATAAATGATTAAAAAGACATAAAGATGCTTAAGAAAAACCAGGTATTGCAGCATCTGAAGTCACACACAATATAGTAAATTAGCTATTTAAGTATCCCAGCCATTTGGAGATATTTAATGTGTCTAACTTTATAGTGCTCTTATGTCAAAGCAATATTGACTTCATTCTTCCTTCCCCAAGGCGACCTGAATAAGAATAAACAAAAGTGCACTGGCAAGAGGGTGTGATGCTTTTTAAAAGCAATCTTATCTCTGCATTAGTACTTAAATTGCTAAGCCTCTGGATTGCTTTTCCAATTTCCTAGGCTTGTGAGTTTTCTGCAACACTCATGCAGAGTATACATTCTGTAGACATTGTGTCTAATTCAGCTTTTCCAGAGGGAATTTATGTAATAATTCAACCAATCCTTTCCCAGGCTCACTTGGATGGCATGGATCAGTGGATTACAGGGAATTTAAGCCTAAGTCCAGATGAAAGTCTGTTTATGTTTTAGCACACTGAGGATGAATTAGTCTTTTAGGGAAAGGGGAAAGGGGAAAGATATTTGCAGCAGAAGCAACCAGAACAAATTAGATAGACTGTGGGCTTAGAAAATACACCCTTTAAAAAATAAAATACTATTTCTTTAGGAGTTTTTTTAGAAAGCATATCAAATCTCTCAAGGTGAAAACATTAATATGGATAATCACACACAATTAACATAGTTGAAGAAGGGTATTATCAGGAAATGGTACCAATGGAAGCTGAAGATCATTATCCCATGAACTGCAGAGAAGTCCTTGTTGTCTAGAATATAGTAATGTCCATTTCTTGCCACTCTCTAAAAATTGGAGATGTTGCAACTGAGTTGATTAATAAAACTCGAAGTTACCCTGTACTTTTTGTTTATGAGAAGGGTGAAGATCATGGAGCTATTGAATGAAGAACATGATTTAGCTTTAAGTGTCTCTAAAAGAATATCATAACACATAAAAATGCTATAGTTTTTATTTGGATGGAAACACAAAAGGATTATTGTGATTTAGACTGGGTATGATATTATGATACATGGTATTAGAACCTGAAATGAAATTCCCTATTATATAAAACCTATTAACATAGAAATTACATGTACAGGATCTTGAGCCAACTTCCACAAGCCTCAAACATTTTGTCAAATAGATTAGCATTTAAAAAGAAAGGTCTGGGCTTATTTTATCTCTATGTGTTGGTTTAACTAGGCTGCAAATTAATTTAAAAGTTTATATAGCAAACTAGGACAACTTATGCCTCGGGACAGGAAGTCAAGCAAGATGTGGATCTTGGCAATGTAAGCAGCTTATCTCTGTGAACAGCCCCATTTATTACCCTTCTGCATTACCAATTTCACCTCCTCATAATAACCTGACTGTTTCTTTTTCCTCTGAATATATACACTGAGTCTTTTCTGAAAAGTGTAATGTCTTTGTTTAAACATTTCATGGCTTAGTCCAATATTGAAATCAGAGCTTGTCAATTTTCTTTACTTTTTACAAATCTTCCTCTGTCCTTCCTCTCTGAAAAGACTAATAGCTAAACTTTGCAATGACACATCACTTCTAATAGATTCTGAATATCTTTTCTCTTATCTCTGAATTTGAAAAAAAAATATAATTGAGTTCCTGGCTACCAACTCATTATAATCTCAACTGTTATGATAGTTTTAAAAATTATTGTATTAGTTCTTACATAGCATATTGGTACATATTGAACTTCACTTCTAAATTCATTTCTTTACTAGTGCTCTATTATTTACAAAAATAAAAAGATAATATATAAATTAGGTATAAATATGAGTAAAGATTTGAACATCAAGTAATATAATATTCAATGTAGAATACATGTTATAAGTGTAATTACTTTTTAAAAGTGTGAAAATGATAACTTATATGAGAAAAAGTTTATTAAAAGTAAAAGAAAAATATCAATTACCTCTAAACAGACTTCAAAGCTTCAGAGAAGAATTTGTGAAGCAATGTGTCACAAGAACACATCAATGGCTAAGTAGTGTCTTCCTTTTGAGGAACCTGAGAATTGATGGAGCATTCAAAGAACAATTTTGCATCTGGCTTAGGATACGTAAGGTCTTTTTTTAATATCAAATAGTTGTCAGATTTTATCAAGAAAAGATCAGCAGTGCAATTGACCTGTTTTATCTCCACAGTTGATATGGATCTACCCAACTTCAGTACTTACCTTCTGCTAAAAGGTCATGACTTTTTTATGAAGATTGCTTATTGAGCTTTTCTTTGAAGTTTATTCCTAATTCTCTTACCTTCTATGTAGACATTTTTTCTGAAATTATTTTATGTGTATGAAGATTTTGTCTACATGTAATCCTATGCAACATTCATGTGCTTGGCGAACTGAGAGTCCAGAGGAGGGTGTCAAATTCCCTGGGACAGGAGTTATAGATGATTATGGACTGCTATGTGAGTGATGAAAACCAATCTCTGGAAAAATAATCAATCAGTACTGTTAACCACTGAATTCTCTCCAGAATTTTTGTCATGTATTTATGTCCAACTGTTTCAGGTGTTAAAGTGTACATTGGATCTTTATGGCATCCTGTATGGATGTTATAAATAAAGTAATTGTGTAGATATAAACATCAAGGTAAGCAAATGAGTCTGTAAAAGAAATTCCATGGCTTACATTATTAAGCATATGGAAGTAATAATCACTCAGTCAGCAAAGAACATTTGTTTCAAGCATTCTAACTATTTGAAATTAAGGGAAAGTAGAACATATCCATTATGTAGGAAACTGATAATCATCCCTACTTTTGAAGAAGGTAAAACCATCTAGGAACACACAATAACCTATTTCTATATGAAAACATCCAATCATAAAATATTAAACATTTTATGAGATAAGCTATAGCCATGCTACAATATGGAGTTTATGGTAAAATGGCATCAGAAATAAAAAAAAATAATAAAGAAATAGAAAAGTATTTCAGGAAGTAAAGAAGATCTAAAATCACAAATGAACAAAAATTATTACATGAGGGAAAAGTGTAAAATATAAATATTAGCTATTTTTTGAAACCATTGTTGCAAAGGTAGTACCATTAGTAACAAAGAGTAGCGGAAATAGTCCAGAGTTCAAGAATACTAATTACATGCTACACAAATTATTGGAACAATAAGTTGCTGTATATTGAGATAGAGGTGTTTCAACATTCTAATGGAAATATTACTTTGATTGGACGAATAATGAGTAAGCACTTTGGTTTTTGAGGGCAAATTTATTATTTCCCAGTAAAAATGAAGATAAAACATACCTTGGAGTTGAAAGATTAAGTATAAATCTGCCAAAACTTTAAAGAACAAATAACTTTAAAATACATTATGAGGGACTACATGATTTTTGAACCTGGAGTTTAAATTAAAAATTGAAATATGAATTTACAAAGCCAACCCAGCTGTCATCCATCATAATTTTTGCTGGGCCCCAGGACTGCATCCAGCCTGACCAATAATTCTAATTAGAGATATGCAGAGTCAGTACCCTATCATTACTTGCTCCCCACCCTGCCTGTGGAACTATGCCGACTTGGGATTTGAGGGGATCTCTTTTTGGTACCCCAGAGTGGCCCCTATAGAGAAAGTGAAGTGACAACTAGCTCTTCCACAAACAGATTAGTTGAGGTAACAGGAAAACAAAGTTTCAAACATTCACCCAACAAAGGCAAGATGTTCATATCAAGAAATGCTACAAATAATCTAATTTTGAAGGTCTATATTGTGTTGCATGAACATAAGCAAAATAAACAATAAAGACATTCCAAAACACACAAGAATTTCAACTTATCTGATACACATAGCTGGGAATTCAAAATAGCAATTATAAATATGTTCAAGGATCTCAAAGAAGATATAAATAAATGCTTAAATGAAGACCAATAAAACACAGTTAAGTGAAATATAAAAATACTCAAGATCATGGAAAAAGTGAATTTACTATAGACATAATACTTTCTGAAGAAAAGCCAAACTAAAATAAAAGTTGAAATGAAAATATGAAGTCAAACACAAGATTGAGAGGGCATCCACACAAACATATTTTATCATTTGGAAGAAAGGCAATTAACTGTGTTGTAAATAAAGGAAGAATAACAAAGGGATCTCTCAGTAAAGAAAATATTAAATCCTCAAAAACTCAGGAGCAAAGTCTTCTGGAAATCTGAGATAATATGATGTCTCTTAGTTACTGTTTTATTGGTGTGATAAATCATCATGATCATGGCCCTGTCCTCTTTGTGGAGTGGATGGGGTTGTGGGAAGTGGGGGAAGGGGGGTGGGGGGTGAGTGGGAGGAGGGGAAGTAAGAATTATAGGAAGTATGTTAAAAAAAAAACCTTTTAAATAAAAAAAAAAATACTTATAAAACAAAGCATCTAACTGAAGGCTTGCTTACACTTTCAAAGGTTTACATTATCATCATGATGGGGTTAAGCAGGAAGGGATATTGCTGGAGCAGAAGCCGAGAGCTTGCATCTGATCTACAATTTGCAGGCAGAACAGCAGGCAGTGACTTGGTGTGAATTTGTGAAACCTTAAAATCTACCCCTAATGATACTAACAAGGCCAAACTTTCTAATCATTCTCTAACTGTTACATTAACTGGACAGCAAGCATCCAAACATATGAGCCTACTAATACCATTCACATAGAAACTACCACATGTGGCAAATAATAAATATAACAGAAAGATAAATCCTCAGATCAAATGCACAGACAATATTTAAGAAAAGATTATATCTGAAATCTATAGAATGAATTGACAACAGAAGCTAAGCAATAAGAGAGTTAGAGTAATACATAACACCAAATAAAAAGGATTAGAGAAGAAATTTTCTCAGAAACATAAAAATCAAAGCAAAATGTACAGAAAAATGGAAGGATATTGAAACTTGCAATAAAAAAAAGATTAACCAAGTATTATGGCAGCCCCATCAGAACAATACTGACTTTTTCAATGGAAACTTTGAAAATCTGAGAGGCTGAATTGATGTTCTACTAGTTCTGAAAGTTTATAGTTACCAGCTCTATTATTATACCCTCAAACTCTATCAGTCACTGTGGTGATATATTACATATTTAATAAAACAAGTCTGGAAATAAGAGAAGAGATCTAACCACAATCAAGCCAGGTAGTGGTGGTACATGCAATTAGTCCCAGCACTGGAGAGGAGAGGGGGAGGCAGGAGGTTCTTTATAAGGTCAAGGCCAGCCTGGTCTACAAAGTAAGTTGCAGGACAGCCAGGACTGTTGCACAGAAAATCTTGTCTATTGAAGGACCAATAAAAGTGATTTATAATAGTAACAAAGGTAAGAAATATATATCCACTAATTGAGCTCTGCAGTAGATACTATAAGAAATATTTTGAGCTGAAAAGAAAATTAAACACAAGAAAGAGGACACAAGGAATAGATAGAATATCCTAGGTTAAGCAACAACATGTATATAAAAAATACCACTAAAAACAAAAGCAGAAATTGAAAAACATTGCTTTATAATCAGCAGAAAATTAGCAGACATAACTATTCTAATATCTGACAACATAGGTTCCAAACTAAAACTTGTCAGAAAAGATAATAAAGGACAATGCATATGCATTAAAGGAAATTCCAATAACAGATTATTACAAATCAAAACATCTACCCACCAAATAAAGAGGCACCTAATTTCATTATGAAAAAAACAGAAAATCTTAAACCACAATTAGATCTAAAAGTCACAGATTAAACTTAACATGGTATAAGTGGATGATTTTACAACCTTACTCCCACCAAGTATACATGATATAGACAAAAACAAAATGGAAACATTTGAGTTAAAAGATATCATCAATCAAAATGGATTTAGCAAAATATTTCATTCAAACATCTAAGAATATACTTTCTTCTTCATAGTTCATGGACCTTTCCCAAAATAGAATAGTCCTCAGAACAGTATTAAAATCACAGAAAATCTCAACAAATATTTAAACAGTAAAATAACATTCTGCATCCTACTGACTATAAAGGCATAAAGCTGGACAGATAATAGAAATGGCTGAAATTACTCAAATTCACAAAAACTAAATGAGACAATATTATATGAAAATTGGTACAGGAAAAATAAAATAAAAGATAATTTTAAATCCCACATATTTCAATGAAAAAAAGTACTGTTTATTAAAATCTGTGGATACAATGAAGAACATTCAAAATGGTAATTTTGTCACTATGTGCCTCCAACAGGAGACTGGGGAGATCTCATTTTAATAACTTAATGATGCACTTGAAAACTTTAGGAAAACAAGAACAGATAATACTCAAAAATACAAGACAGAAATAATAATCACAATTGCCATAGAAATGAAAACATTCTAGATACTCATTGACTGATTAACGAGGTATAATGAACAATAAGATATAATGGAGCTCTTAAGAGAAATGAAATTTGTAGGTAAACAAATGGCAATGGAAACAATCATCCTGTATAAGGCAACTCAGACTTAGAATGTAGAACATTGTTTCTCATATATGGTTGTTAACTTTTATGTCTTATATATGTATGTTTCAGTGTAATACCATCAGAGGTCAGGTAATTTTTCAGGGCATATGGAGGAGAGCTCTCAAGGAAGGGAAATAAATTTGTGTCATAAAGAAATAGAAAAAAAATGAAACAAGTATGATTGAAGCAGATAAGGAATGGGAAGGTAAAGTAGAGGCAGAATATTTGGAAGCAGGGTGGGGGTACTAATACCAAAGGCCTTTTAAAAAGCATGTGGAGGCATATCACTGTAGAAGCTTTCATATATGGAATTCTACTCAAGTCAATCCATAATGGAGGGACACTACCCCAACTAGATTCCATATGCTACCAAATAAACCAAATACCAAGAATTTGTTACTTCTTTTTGACTTACTCATCACTTGGAGACCCAGTCATACCACAAACATGGCTTTTGTCAATTCTGTTGACTGGGGTAAATCAATATTTACTTGATAGTAAAACCATGTTGCTGAAGCCATCACATACTTGAAATATCATACTGGTAGTCATTCAGAATTTTCATCCCTACTGGCTAGATTTCATAGTGCTTGAAGGTGCTATGCAAATTACTTGAGAAAGGAACTGATCATTAGTTTCACCTAGCTGGAACTATTTGAATGACAACAATGGCCTACTTGGCACTATATGGCTCCTGGTGCAAGAGGAGCATGAATAGATGCTACAGACGAAAAAAAAAATTCACTTCTTAATTGGAGTTAAGGCTTGTTCATCAAGATAAAACTGTAACTGACACGGTCTAAGAAATCAAGTATCTGTGAATAGATATATCACAGTCTATAAAGAATAATCTAGTACTACTATTCTGCTAAATGGACATAGCAATAAAAGGACTCCTAATGATTTATTGCTATCTCATGTATCAGTACATTGTGCAACTCTTATCAGAGAAACTTCTTCATATAAATGTCAAATAAATCTAGAAGTCACTTGCTGATGTAGAAAGGCAATAACTATATAATGAGCACACCCTAGATTTATGCCAAAAGGCAGTCTTAGATGAATGGGATAGAACTGAAGAAATAGAAAATAAAAATTGAATCTTTTACAAAAGGGATTCAAGAGTTAAAAGAAACCTTTACAGATTGTTTTGCAAAGATTAACTGCAGTAGTAAACAGGATGGTACCTGATTCAGAAGTTAGGTGAATAATAATTGAATCTCTGGCTTTTTAAAATGCTAACTCTTACTCTTAAACTAACCCATAACTAGCCAAGTGGCTTAGTACCTTTTCCTAGAGCACCATTTTCATCTTCTTTCCTCTATGTCTGTCTGGCATTTTTGCTCCGTTCTTTCTCTTTTCAGAGTTTTCTTAGTCTGATAAGTCTACCCATACTTCCTATCTGTCTTCTGGCCAATCAGTGATTTATTAAACCAGTAGGAGGAAAGATACTTACAAAGTACAAGAGCATAATCCCATATGAGTCACTAGTCATCATTGTATAGCGAATAAGAGCTTTGGAATACTCAATAGTAAATGAGGTATCTCTATCTCACCACTCTCTTCAAGGTTCAGGGATCCATGTGGAAGAGAGAGCAGAAAGATTATAAGATATAGAAGTAGTGGACAAAATCAAGATTGTAGTGTTTCTTCAACATAAGGCAGTAGAACATATTAATTCACAACAAATGTAACAGCATACATAAGAGAGGCTAAAGCCAGGTAGAATCTCATGTGGAGAAGAGAAGGTATTATAAAGTCCAAAATTTTACTGCTAAGTTATTGGCCTATAATTGATCCCAGGAATGAGTGAATCAATTTCCCCTAATAATATGACCAATTTATGACCCCTTATTATATGACCCCAACCATACTTTAGGGCAGGCCCTATGCTCAGTGTACCAAGCAGAGCATAGTTTGAGAGCATAATATTACTGTAATCTGGGCTGTCACAAGATGTAAAAAAGAAGGAGAAGAAATTTCTTTTTAAAATTAATTTTTTAAAAAAATGCCTCATAATGATAAAATAAAATTTCAAACATGGCTGTCAAGGTAGCTCAATGAATAAAGGTACTTGTGACCAAACTGGATGAATTGACTTCAATCTGCAGAATTCACATGGTACAAAAAGACCTGAGTTCCCCAAGCTGACCTCTTAAATCCAAAGGTGTTGTAAAAAAATGTCATGTGTGCCCAAGTAAAATATGTGCAAATATTATAAGTAAGGAAAATAATGAGGCTGTAGCTATGGCTGACCAGTTAGGAAGTCTTGATGGTCTGGCAGAGACAGAACCCAAGTCCAATTCTAAGCAGCTACATGATGGCTCACAACCATCTTGAACTCAAGTTCTGAGGAATCAGATGGCCCCTTCTAGCATCCATTGAAAAGAGGGATGCATATGGTATATTTATATACATATATAAAGGCAAAATGCTTATATACATAAAAATACAAATCAATCTAAAAATACAACAAAATATGTAGGTTATAATTATGATACTATTAATGGTACACCAAAAGCACTAAAGACTACAGAAAACATAACTACTTAAAATGAGAATCTCTGTTATACTAAACCATGTATTGGTTTGAGAAATCTGGAGTTCAGTGTTTCCACTGAGCAAAGTTTGTCTCCCTGAAGCAACTCATTAGTATCTTGTCTATGTATGCTAAAAGAATAACCTAATTATTCTTTCTCACATTTACAGATTAATAATCCATTGAAATCTAGAATTATAGTCTGATGCCAGCCATTGTAAATTCATTAATTCACTGTTTCAGTGCCAGGTACAGTGGCCCTGTGGTTATAACACTAACATTCAAGAGACAGAGATGCATGAGTTTGAGTCCAGACTTAATTTCCATAGTGACTTTATATCCTGACAGAGAAAGGTGTGAAAACATTTTCTGTTATAACAAATTTATTCAGCTCAGTGGCTCAGACTGGTTTAAGATAGGTCAGGTTCTGGGTTCTATTGTGAATACTGTCAAAAATTCACCCTTATGAGACAAAGGAAAAAAAAAACATTTGGTTTACTTTTCTAGCTTAGTGTATCTGAGTGCTTCTATACACAGCATACTCTGGAGGGATTAGTTTATTTACTCTACCCCAGGAGATAGAATTGAAATAAAATTAGAATATATATTCCACTACATTTTTATCCTCTGTTCTTTCATCTGAAGCCTAGGGAAGTTGACATTACAAGTGGCAAAAAGCAAAGATGATCAAGCAGGCTTTTAAGAGCTCCAGAGAAAGCCTGCAATACCTTTTTTTCTTTATATCTAACATAAGCAAAATACAGCATGTAATGATGTGGGATGCAATGAAGATTTTACTATCATTTTATTATAGGATGAACATTATATCTTATGCATATTTCTACCTATATAGTTCACTTATTCCAAAGTTTTAGTAATAAAGTTAATGTCATCACATACTTGGTAACATCCCTGCAATATTTTATACTTTATGTATGCATTTATATGAAATGAAAACTATTTCAAAGCTAGGGTAAACAGAATGTGAGATTATATATAAAGGTAAATTAATTTGTGCACTGTTCATTAAAGTTAATCAGTAAATAAAATCTTAATTCACTACTGACTTCAGATTATTTCTTATATGAATTCTGGAAATGTCTGTTTCTTAAGGTCAGCCATAATTGAAAATATTAGTGCTTTCATAGAGTATCACTACTTTGCTCAAGCACTTTGCCTGGGCACCTCAGCTTTTTTATCTGTCTTATTTATACACATTTCCCAGTCAGTAGATATCCTTTATCTTGTAACTAAGAAGTAATGGAATATCTCAGACTTTAGTCATCAAAATATAGACCTTTCTAGTTGGAAATGCCCTTGGTTGTTTGTGTTTCCCTTAGGCTCTGACATTTGAATACATGTTTCCAATATGGTGTTGCTGTTTGGGACCACCTATTTGATGTGACCTTTCTACAGGAAATATGCCCTGGCGACAGATTTGTGAAGTTTCAAAGCTTAGGTCCATTCCTTCTTCATTCTCTCCACTTTGTGTTAATAATTTGAATATGTGAGCTCAAGCATCATGCCCTAGCTGCCATGTCTCTGCAATGCCATTATGGATTCTTTCCCATAGAATCTTAAGCCTAAATAAAATCTTTCTATATAATTTGCCTTGCTCATAATGTTTTGTCAGTGCGGTAGAGAAAACTTTTCTAGTTTTATTCTTATTCTTTTTATTTATATTGTGATTATTCCTATTTCAATACAATTTTCTTCTATGAAAAAACATGACTGATATATTGAAAAGCATTAACCATTGGTTCTCTTTGTCAACCCAGATAGACACATATAATACAGAAGAAACAGGCAAAATGAAACTGCTACCATTATCCTGGATTCTGAGTGTCCAATTTATGAAATTAAAATTTTATGAATTCACCAGCACGAAGTCCATAAGAAGAAACAACTACATAACTGACTTCTCTTTCTAGAAGTATCACACAGATCTAAACATGTTAAGATTCATAAAATAGAAATATGGAGCTTATGCCCCAAATCAACATTTTGAGTATTCCCATACAATTAGAAACTACCAAAGATTACATTATTTTCAATTTCTAATGATGGATGATGATGATGCAGTATAGTAATGGAATGTATTTAACCAACTCAATAATATATTCTCTATTCTTTAGCAATATTTTCACGTTACCCATTTTTCTTTCTTTCTTTCTTTTTTCTTTTTACATGTTAAGGGAGATAATTTAAATATATAGCCTAGGGGAATATAGAACTCATGTCGTGCTTGTCTTTGTTATGCAAGCACTGGATTTACAGACCCTTGGTTATGGCTTTGTTTGCTAGGCTGATTACGTTTATGCTTAAAAGTAACTGTCTGATAAATTTCTAAGTCTCTTGATGAATCATAACTCCATCATTAACAATTATTTTCAATTAAAGGTGGATTTAACTTTTAAATTAACATTTAACTTGTCCATATTAGCTAGAATTTTTATGTAAATAAATGATGAAACACTTCATAACTGAAAAAAGCATACATGATTGTAGTGTAACTCAGTGACATGCTATTCACATTTTTGTAATATTATATAAAATATATATATAATATATATATAAAATATTATATAAAATGCTTGATTGGCTGGGACCGGGTTCTGCCTGTGGTGTGTATCTACACACACTCCCTAGCAGACAGGAATAGTCTTTGGCTGTGAGGAGCTCCTCCAGCTGCTACTACAACAGGGGGACTTGCAGGGTCGCCCTGCCTGCAACTGCTTCAACAAAGGACTGAGGACTTGAAATCCAGACCCAGACTCAGACTCCGCCCAGAGGTGAGATAAGGTCAGCAGGCCCTGGCGCCTGAATCCCAATCCCAGCACCTGGAAAAGTCGAGTAACTGGACCAGGTTCTGTCTGTGGTGCATGTCTATACACACTCCTTAGCAGACAGGAATAAACTTTGGCTGTGAGGGGCTCCTCCAGCTGCTACTAAAACAAGGGAACTTGCATGGCCACCCCACCTCCAACTGCATCAACAGAGAAGGACTGAGAATTTGAAACTCAGACCCCCTCCCAGAGCAGAGTCAGAGATTGAACAGACCCCTTGCTCAGAGGTGACAGGAGACACACAAGCCTTCTTTCCACAACCGACCAGGAGCCACCAAATTGTGAACCACTGAAGCTATGGACAGACACCAGTACAAATATATATATATATAGTAATATAAAGAACAAGGTAACTCCAGAAGATGGTGGTTCTACAACTATAAGACCTGAACAGAGCAATGAAAAGGAAGCAACACCAAAAATACCTTTATGAAGATCATTGAAGCCCTCAAAGAAGATATGAAAAATTCTCTTAAAGAAATAGAAGAAAATATAAACAAAAAGTTGGAAGAGATGAACAAACCATTGAAAGAAAACCAAGAAAAGGTAAACAAAAAATGAAAGAAACATGCCAGGAACTAAAAACTGAAATAGAGGCAATAAAAAAGGCACAAAATGAGGCAAACATGGAAATAAAAACCCTGAAGAAAAAAGCTGGACCTAAAGATAAAAGCATAACCAACAGAATTCAAAAGATGGAAGATAGAATCTCTGAAGTGGAAGACTCAGCAGCTCAAATAGATACATCAATCAAAGAAAACACTAAAACCAAAAGAGCCATAACACAAAATGTTCAGGAAATCTGGGACACCATGAAAAGACCTAATTTGAGAATAATAGGAAAGAAGGAGAAGAATACCAGCTCAAAGGCACAGATAATGTTTTCAATAAAATCATAGAAGAAAACTTCCTTAACCTGAAGAAGGAAATGCCCATAAAGATACAAGAAGCTTACAGAACACCATATAGATATGACCCCCCCCCAAAAAAGTCAGCATGCCACATAATAATCAAGCCAAAAAACATACAGAACATAGAAAAAAATTTAAGGCTGCAAAAGAAAAAGGCCAACTTACCTATAAAGGCAGACCCATCAGAATAACACCTGACTATTCAATGGAAACGATGAAAGCTAGAAGGGCTTGGTCAGAAGTTATACAGACGCTAAAAGAGCATGTCTGCCAAACTAGAATACTATACCCTGCAAAATTATCAATCACCATAGATGGAATAAACAAGGTATTTCAGGACAAAGTCAGACTGAAAGAATATCTATCTACCAATCCAGCACTACAGAGAGTATTAGAGGGAAAACTCCAACCTAAGGACCCCAGATACATCCATTAAACCACAAACAATCAATAATCTCACAGAAGAATACCCCAGAGAAAGGAAATACAAACAAGTTGCCACCAAAAATAGCAGGGAATATCGATCAGTGATCACTAATATCCCTTAATATCAATGGACTCAACTCACCTATAAAAAGACACACACTAACAAGATGGATACAACAACAGAAGCCATGCATCTGTTGCCTACAAGAAACACACCTCAACCACAAAGACAGACACAGGCTCAGAGTCAAGGGTTGAAAAAACATTTTCCAGTCAAATGGTCCTAAGAAACAAGCTGGGGTTGCCATCCTAATATCTAACAAAGTAGACTTTAAGCTAAAAGCAATTAAAAGGGACCAAGATGGTCATTAATTACTCATCACAGGAAAAATAGGTCAAGAGAAGATTTCAATCCTGAATATTTATGCCCCTAATATAAAGGCACCTACCTACATATGTAAAAGAAACACTGCTAAAGCTCAAATCCCACATCAATTCTTACACCCTAATAGTGGGAGACTTCAACAACCCACTTTCACCCCTGGATAGATCAACCAGACAGAGACTTAACAGAGAAATAAGGAGTCTATCAGAAGATATGATGCAAATGAATTTAATAGATATCTACAGAAGCTTCTACCCAAATGCAAAGGAATATACATATTTTCAGCTCCTCATAGAACTTTCTATAAAATTGACCACATAATTGTTAATAAAGCAAATATCAATAGATACAAAAAATGAAAATAATCCCTTGTATCATATCAGACCACCAGGGCCTAAAGTTAGAGTTAAACAACATCAAAAATCAAAGAAGGCCTACCAACTAATGGAAACTAAACATCACTCAGCTGAAACACCTCTCAGTCAAGGAAGAAATTAAGAAAAACATCAAGTCTTCCTTGAATTTAATGAGAATGAATCCATCCACATTGTACCCAAACTTGTGGGATACAATGAAAACAGTCTTAAGAAAATTCATAGCACTAGATGTCTATATGAAAAACCTAGATAAATCTCATGCTAGAGAACTAACAGCTCAACTGAAAGCCTTAGAACAATTAGAAGTAAACTCACCTAGAAGGAGTAGAAGGCAGGAAATAGTCAAACTTAGAGCTGAAATCAATACAATTGAAACAAAAAGAACAATACAAAGAATCAATGAATCTAAGAGCTAGTTCTTTGAGAAGGTCTACAAGATAGATAAGCTCTTATCCAAACTAATCAAAAAGCAGAGAAAGAGCATCAAAATCAACAAAATCAGAAATGAAAAGGGGGACATAACAACAGACCACCAGGAAGTCCAGAGAATTATCAGATCAAACTTCAAAAATCTATATTCCACAAAAATGGAAAACCTAGAATAAATGGACATCTTTCTGGACAGGTACCATTTACCAAAATTAAATGAAGAACAGATTAATTACCTAAACAGGCCTATAACACTAAAGAAAATTGAAACTGTCATCAAAAGCCTCCCCAAAAGTAAAAGCCCAGGTCCAGGTGGTTTTAGTGTAGATTTCTACCAGACATTCAAAGAAGAATTACTACCATTACTCCTTAAACTATTTCACACATTAGAAACTGAAGGAATATTGCCAAATTCCTTTTATGAGGCCACAGTTACCATAATACCCAAGCCACTCAAAGACACAACAAAGACGGAGAATTACAGACTAATTTCCCTCATGAATACTGATGTAAAAATTCTCAACAAAATTCTGGCAAACCATATACAACAACATATAAAAAATATCATCTACCACGATCAAGTAGGCTTCATTCTAGAAATGCAAGAATAGTCAATATATGAAAAAATATAAATGTTATCCATCACATAAACAAACTGAGGGACAGAAAAAACACATGATCATATCCTTAGAGGCTGAAAAAGCCTTTGACAAAATGCAACACTCCTTTATGATAAAAGCCCTGGAGAGACAGGAATACAGGGAAAATATCTGAATATAATAAAGGCCTATTATAAAAATAAATTTACAAGAAATTGACAGCCAATATCACACTTAATGGAGAAAAACTCAAAGCAATCCCACTAAAATCAGGAACTAGACAAGGATCTCTCCATTTATCTATTCAATATAGTTCTTGAAGTTTTAGCTAAAGCAATAAGAGAGTAAAAGGAGATTAAGGGGAAACAAATTGGAAAAGAAGAAGTGAAACTATCTCTATTTGCAGATGATATGATTATATATATAAGTGACCCACAAAATTCTACCAGGTAACTTCTCAAGCTGATAAACACCTTCAGCAATGTAGCAGGATAGAGGATTAACTCAAATAATCAGTAGCTCTTCTATACACTAATGATAAAAGGGTTGAAAAAGAAATAAGTGAAACATCACCCTTTATAATACCTGCAAATAGCATTAAATATCTTGGAGCAACTATAACCAAAGAAGTAACAGATCCACTTGCAAAAAAAAATTAAATCACTGGAGAAAGAAATTGAAGAGGATATCACAAAATGGAAAGCTCTCCCATTTTCCTGGATAGGTAAGATCAACATAGTAAAAATGACAATTCTACAAAAGGCTATCTACAGATTCAAGGCAATGCCCTCAAAATCTCAACACTATTTTTCAAACTTGAAAGAACAATACTCAATTTCATTTGGAATAACAGGAAAGCCAGGATTGCTAAAACAATTTTGCTCAACAAGAGAACCTCCGGAGGCATCACCATCACTGACTTCAAGTTATACTACAGAGCTACAGTAATAAAAACAGCCTGGTACTGGCAAAGAAAAAGATTTGTAGATGAATGGAACAGAATTGAGGATCCAGACATTAACCCAAAAACCTTGAACACCTGATCTTTGGCAAAGAGGCCCAAAATACTCAATGGGAAAAAAAATAGTATATTTGACAAATGGTGCTGGCATAGCCGGATGGTAGTGTGTAGAAAAATGCAAATAGATCCAAGCCTGTCACACTGTACAAAACTCAAATACAGTGAATCAAAGACCTCAACTAAAACACAGCCACTTTGAACTTGATAGAAAAGAAAGTGGGAAATACAATTCTACAAATTGGCATAGGCGACTACTTCCTAAATATAACACCAGTGTCACAAACACTTAGATCAACAATAAATAAGTGGGATTTCCTGAAGCTCGGAAGCTTCTGTAAAGCCAAGGACACTGTCAATAGGACTAAACGACAGCCTACAGAACGGGAAAAGATTTTCACCAACCCTACAAATGATAGACGATTGATCTATAAGATATATAAAGAACTCAAAAATCTAGAGCCCAAAACCTTAAATAACCCAATCAAAAAACAGGGTTCAGAACTAAAAAGGGAATTTTCAGCAGAAGAATTATGAATGGCTGAATGGCACTTGAAAAAGTGCTCATCATCTTTAGCCATTAGAGAAATGCAAATCAGAACAACTTAGAGATACCACCTGACACCTGTCAGATTGGCTAAGATAAAAGACACAGATGACAGCCTATGCTGGAGAGGTTGCAGAACAAGGAGAACACTCCTCCATTGTTGGTGGGAGTATAAGCTTGTTCAGTCACTCTGGAATGCAGTATGGCAGTTTCTCAGAAAACTGAGAATAAATCTCCCCAAGGACTCAGCAATACCACTTCTGGGTGTATACCCTAAAGTCGCACAGTTGCACTCCAATGACATTAGTTCAACTATGTTCATAGCAGCGTTATTTGTAATAGCAAGAACTTGGAAACAACCTAGATGTCTCTCAAATGAAGAATGGATTAACAAACTGTGGTACATCTACACAATGGAGTACTACTCAGCAGTAAGGAAAAAAATCTTAAAATTCACAGGCAAATGGATGGATTTGAAGAATATCCTCCTGAGCGAGGTGTCACAAACCCAGATAGATAAGCAGGGGATGTACTCACTCATTAGTGGTTTCTAAACAAAACAGAACAAAAAACAGAACAAAACAAAACAAAAAAAGCAAAGCATGCCCAAGCTGCAGACCACAACCACTGAACAGCTTGGGATCGGAAACACCTTGGCCTGACCCCCTGATTCCCATTCCCTCTAAAGGAACACCTGACTCAGTTTGATATTGGGGGGAGAAAAGTGGATTTGCCAAGAGTGGGGGCTGAACTAAGCTATATTGGGAGCTTGGAACCTTGGGATTGCCTGCCCAGGGCAGGGTTGGGGAGATGTGGAGAAGAAAGAATGACCTGATCTATTGGGAGGGGAAAGGGACCTTGATTAAGGGTGTACAGGGATAGATAATGTGACTTCTTTATTCATAATAAAAAAAGAAAATATAATGACAATTTTAAACTCACACATGCAAATCTTTCAATGTACCCTGAAAAGAAAAATATAGAGTAAACAATACCAATAGGCATTATCATCAACTGTCAGGAGGGGAGGAGGTACAATAAATCCTAAAATCACCCAGAGAGAAAGAACAGATTCACAAGAGTGTAATGGCAAGAGATTCTGACCAGCCCAAGTAGAGGACAATGAACATCATTCTTAAGCTGATGAGAGAGTTTAAAACTGTCAACTTAGAATTCTATATCCAGTGGACATAGATATCAAAACTGAAGATGAAATAAAGGTATTTTCATATAAAGAAGAAAATCTGAACTGTAAGTAACATAAGGAAACTCTTCAGAAAATATACGCTGGTTATAAAATTAATGAATAAATGCATGTCAAAATAGTTGTTTATGAAAAAAAAAGAAAAACTTGATTGAACAGAAATTAGTATTTTCTCATCTGAGTCTGAGGAAAGATGTTTGGAAAGATCATTATCACTAGGAACATTTACAAAATGTCACATTGTCCAATTTGCAAACAATATTATACAAGTATTTCAGCATTTGTGTCAAAAAATGTTGATAGAAGAAAACATTTGCATAAAAATAACTGTTGTGTTAACCCACTGGTTAACAGTTTTTCCTGCTTTGCTTTCAAACAATGAGCATATATGTGGAAACTGCTTACCTCTGAATTGCTTTAAAAACATCCAGTTATTGCATATCTGGTTCTGTGTTTCTTATTATCTCTTGGTTACAGTGACTTTTACAGACATTCAATGTACAATCTAAATTAATTTATTCATTTGAGCAAGAAAAATCATATTCTGCTATGCGATTATTGATTCCACACTGTAACTATATTAACATGGCAAATGATGTGAAGAAAAACAAGAGAGCAACTGCAGGATTCCTGTCAAGGCCTGTTTAGTAGTTGGGGTGAGGCATGAAATTATGCTATGTAGGTATGAATCATGCCCGAGGATTATAACATATGTTTTGGGTTTCTGTCTTGGAAGTTAAGACTTTAAACCCGGACACTTGTAAGTTTATCACAGTTAAGTCTATCTGGAAGGCCACAAAAAAAATCAATTCCCCATTATAGGCTTGTCCTGATCTATAGGAGCATAGAATGAGGTGTCCTTTGTAGAACTGATCAAACAGGAGCTAATGTGACTGTTCAAATTAGTCAGACCAGGTGTTTATCACTAAATATCTACCATAGATTTTTTCATCATCTAGACATTTAACACCCATCTAATGAAAGGATCTGACTGTCAACACCCATGCTAGCCATTAGAGACACAAAGGCATATATAAAGATGTGCTTCTGACTACGGACTTAGGAAGAAAGAGGCTTGCACTGTAAATGCAGGGGAAAGTGGCAGGATTAAAAAAGACTAAGCCAATAATCATGTTATAGTAGCCCTCCCCTTGGTGGTTGAAATGAAGTATGTCACCTACAATCTCCATTATTTTTTAAACAAATTTCCAGGAGGTGGTACTGTGTGGAGAGATTTAAGAGGTGTAGTCATACTGGAGGAAGTGTATCCATGAAGAGAATGTTTGAGAATTTCAAGGTTCCATTTCCACCTTTGGCTCGACTGAAGGCTGTATTTCTGAGATTCTTGATTTTGCCACAGTTTTTACCACATGCTTCTGTGCTTTTTCTGTGTGATGGACTATTGACCTTCTGGAACCATAAGCCCAAACAAACTCTTTTTATAAAAGTTGTCTTGAAATTTTATCACCCAATTTAACCACCCCATTTCCTCCTGTTCTTTTCCTACCTTCCCTTACTCCATTCCCCTTTCCTATCTTCCCTTACTCCATTCCCCCATACTCTCTATTTACTCAGGAGCTCGTACCTACTTCGTCTTCCCAGGGGTAGCCATGGATGTCTCTCTTAGGGCTCTCCTTGTTACCTGGCCTCTCTGGGAGTTGTGGATTGTAGCCTGGTTTTCCTTTGCTTTATATCTAATATCCACTTATGAGTGAGTACATACTGTTTGTCTTTCTAGGTCTGTGCTGCTTCACTGAGGATTCTTTTTTTTTTCTATTAAGTAGTACTACATTATGTAAATCTACCATGTAGTTTTTATATTTATTTTTATCTATTTTTTAATGAGGGGAATCTAGGTTGTTTTCAGGTTCTGACTATTCCAAATAATGTTGCTATAAACATAGTAGAGCAAATGTCCTTATGGTAAGATTATGCATCCTTTAGGTATATTCCTGAGAGTGGTATTGCTGGATCATGAAGTAGACAGTGAGGGAAAGCAACAAAATAGATATTTAGATACAGAGAACACTTTGGAGGTTAGGAAAACTTTGATGCTAGGGAAATACCCAAGAATCCATAAACATGAACCCAGCTAAGACTACAAGCAATAGTGGAGAGGGTGCCTGTGATAGCCTTTGTCTGTAATCAAATTGATGACCACTCTAATTGTCATCATAGAACTTTCCATCAGATTTTATCCGATAAAGCAGTTGCAGAGCTAAGCACTGGATCAAGCTCTCAGTCCCGTCAAAGAGAGGGAGAAGAGATTATGTTAGCAAAGAGGTCAAGATCATGATAGGGAAACCCACAGAAATAGCTGACCCAAGCTAGTGGGAGCTCACTGACTCTGGACTGACAAATGGGGAACCTGAATGGACTGATCTAGGCCCTCTGAATGTGGATGACAGTTGGCTTGGGCAGTTTGTGGGGGCTTCTGACAGTGGGACCAGGATTTATCCCTTAGTGCATGAACTGACTCTTTGGAGCCCATTCCCTATAGAGTGATACCTTGTTCAGCCTTGATACTCGGGGGAATGGCATGGTCCTGCCTCAGCTTGATATGCCTGGCTTTGTTGAGTCCCTATGGGATGCTTTACCCTCTCTGAAGAATGAATGGGGAGATGTGGTAGGCAGTAGTTGGAGGGAGAGTGGGAGGAGGGGAGGGAGGAGAAATTGCGGTTGGCATGTAAAAAAAAAAGACTTTTAAATACAAAAAAAGTGAAAAAAGAAATTTATCATGACAACAACAAAATAACTAATACACTATCAAGACTTTAAAAATAATTTACATAATATCCTCCTGAAATTAAAAGACAGTTCTTAAAGTAGATTATCATTATACCTATAACTATTTACTAAAAAAAAGCCAGTGACTTAGAAAAAGTTTTAAGATTTTGCTTCTACTTGACTACCTCAATTAGTAAAGGCAAAATGAGTTATTTGTACAATATAAGAGATAGGTTGATTTAAAAAAGACTCCTATGAGGTCCATAATCTCTCTCACAATTAGAGGCATAGGGACAAAAGGACAGTATTATATCATTTGAATAAGATCAAAACTTTTCTTAACCAAAATTTGCGACCATTCAGCTGCTTATCTCTGTAGGCTGCCATGGTATAGAATAAGAAGAGAAATATATAAATGTGTGGGCCAATAAACCAAATGAATAAATTCAGGAAAATGGAACATAAGTAACTGTGGAACAAAAGTAAACATAGGAAAATAATAAAAAATACTTTGATTCAATCAGTCATCTAAAAATTTTCCCTTGACAACAAGAAAAGGTGTTATACAATACTCACTAATCAAAGAAACAAAAATATGTTAGGTCTGACTTTAACTTTTTTACCTTTTCTTGATGTTATTTTTTTTCTACTATTTTCAATCAATGCTACTTTAAGGACAACTGAAATCAAGTCATATCTCAGAATATAGTGAAAGAAACTGAGAAAATGTACTTTTCCAATTTTATTGGCCACATTTGTTCTCACAGATGGCACTTAAATATATTAATAATATTATTGCAGTACAAAGCTTCAGTATAGTAGTTTAACCTTGAAGTAGACTTTAACCCTAGTCAATCAAAAATGGTTGTTTTGAATACAAGTTGAGGCTCTTTTTTTTGGTACCATTCACAGCACACAGCTCTCCCTCCCTTCCATGTATCCATACATGCAAACTGCTTCAAATATGGTGAAGATGACTCAACTTTTATATATGAAAATTTTTATTATTTCCTTTAAGCATGTTTAATTTTAGTTATAGAAAACCACTTTAAAGGTATTCTTATGTTTGTATATAATTCGCTAAATCACATAGTGTCTATCTGGAAAGAGTCAGATGATGGAATATTTAAAATTAAGCAGAAGCAACCAGAATTATTAATTGTTTATAAATTATGGTGCATGAACATAATCTAAGTAATACTGTAAAACAATTTAATAGTTATGTACAAGTGTTGAGACTGCTTGTAGAGACTCCATATTTTCATATGTTTGGAGTTTAAAATTAAAGTGCCTAAAAAAAAAAACTCTGTCACTTAAAATTTTCTCATACTTGATTGGGGAGAATTTGTAGTCACAAATAACTACTCAATATTTATTCATGTATATATATATATACATATAAATCTATATATTTTGCAAAACTCATCTCACAAGATTAAAGAAAGGAAACATTTTAGATTTTTCTTAATTAGGGTACTGAAAGTAGACTATTCAAATTTTTTAATATTAGCTTCTGAGGAAGATGAAGGACTTCTTATTACATCATGAGGTGCCCACACTAAGAGAAGAGATTTTTAAAAGATAAAGAATTAGATCTAGATTGTTCATAATATTCTTCAGTTTGCCCATAAGGAATTGACAGCTTTTAATACTTACCTCACATTAATATATGTGGCATGAATTTCCATGAGAATAATTAAATTCAGCCATTAGAAAAGTATATTGAGCTGATCTTTTTTCCAGGTAATTTCTCATAGATGGGGTGCAATGAAAGGGTTCAAAATTCGGTGCAGGAATTGGAAGAGATGATTGGAGTATATGATATACCTCTTGCACATCAGATGAACATCACTTACATGTTAGTGCCTATATCTATTTAATTATTTTATGTATCACTGGGTAAAGAAATACATGCCTCTTAAACATGGGTAGTATATTCTCCTTAAGAATATAAATAATACCTTCATAAACCATTATAAACTGTTATGTCATTGTTGTACTTGATTTATAGGTAACCAAAAGCCCAGGCATTAGGGAACTATACCATCTCTGACTTCCATTCTTGTTATCGTAGCTCCAGGATCCCTAGAGCTCCAGTGCTGTCAGTGGCATTCTGTCCAGTTTTAAATCTTCTGCCACTGAATAGTCACACTAGAAAATGGTATACAGAGAAGCAGAGAAAGTAAACCACACACTGAGATAACAGAGAATACAAATAAAAGTAGTCACTATCTACCATTTTTACAGTTTTAAAATCTCCCAGAGTGCAGTGGATGGTATGATCAGATGTGAATACATATATGTATATATGTATATATATTTACATATGAATACACACTAAAAGGCCTCACTATTGCTACTGAGTCCATGAATAAAATGTTGTAAGCACTGTCAAAAATTTAAAAGCAAAATATTTTATTTTGGATTTAGATTAATTCATTTCAATGTCCTCTTATCACTAATTTTAGATTCTAAGAAGAACCAAACATTCACATTCAGGGTTAGTAAGAAAATGATTATTTAGGAAAGGAGGCCTTGTCCAAGAGGGATACATGAATTTTCCTGGGAAGAGAAAGAGAAGAGATCTCATGGATGGACTGGAGCGAGGGGATGGATAATGCAGAATGTGTTTCCGTATGCTATGAATATACTTTGTTGCCATTTGTCAATAAAGAAGCTGTTTGTTTTTTGTTTTGTTTTGTTTTGCTGTTTTCCTATGGCAAGGCAGCTTTGCTGCAGGTTGGAAATCCAAGCAGAGATTAAAAAAGGAGGGCGTGGTCAGGAAGAGTTGCTGCAGGTTGCTGGCCAGAAAGCATGATGTAACGGGACACAGGTAAAGCTACAGTGGCACAAGGCAATGTATAGATTAATATAGATGGGTTGAGTTAAGTTATAAGAGCTAGTAGCTAATAAGCCTGAACTATAGGCCAAACAGTTTGTAATTAATATATGCCTTTGTGTGATTATTTGGAACTAAGCAGCTGTGGGACAATCAGTAGAAAAAAATTACTTGAGATTACAGTCCTGGACAAGATCAGAAAACTTCAGGTTACAGATGGGAACATAAGGGATCTGTTTGGGGGATGGATGTGGGGAGAGAGTACTGAAAGAGATGGCAGGAAAGTGAGCTATTTCTGAATCAGAAACCTGAGCAAGGGAATTTCCCAATAATTTTCTTTCTTTTTTTTCTTTATTTTGTATTTATCAAAAAAAAAAAAAAAACAGTAAAAAGAATTTAAAATGCAGAAGAGTTAACAATAACTATACAGAGGATAAGAATCATAAGCATGGCTTATCAAGGGTAGAAATACAAATAAGATTGCTACACATATATTTTCAAGTGTTCAGCTTTCCCTATATATCCTTATTCAAGGTCTCTTCCCCCTCCCAACACATCTGGTCATTTTTCTTCTCTGCAACTGCCCATCCCCTCCCTGGGCAGGGAGCAGACAGTCCTATGGTCCCACTGACCCAATAATGCTTAGATCAGTCTCCACTTCTGGCCAAATCCAGTTCTTTCCCCCCTCCCTCAAGAGTGA